>VMBQ01013666.1:0-16432 GCA_007657795.1 Dreissena rostriformis | reverse complement strand
TGACCCCTATTGATTTTCAGGTCACTAGGTCAAAGGTCAAGGTAACAGTAACTCAAAACAGTAAAATGGTTTCCGGATGATAACTCAAGAACGCTTACGCCTAGGATCATGAAACTACATAGGTTCATTGATCATGACTGGCAGATGACCCTTATTGATGTTCAGGTCACTAGGTCAAAGGTCAAGGTGACTGGAAGGTGACCCCTATTAATTCTCAGGTCACTAGGTCAAAGGTCAAGGTCACGGTGACTCAAACCAGTAAAATGGTTTCCGGATGATAACTCAAGAACGCGTACGCCTAGGATCATGAAACTTAATATGTAAATTGATCATGATTCGCAGATGACTCCTATTGATTTTCAGGTCACTAGGTCAAAGGTCAAGGTCATGGTGATTTTACACAGTAAAATGGTTTCCGAATGATAACTCAAGAAATCTTACGTGTAGGATCATGAAACTTCATAAGTACATTGATCATGACTTGCAGATGACCCATATTGATTTTCAGGTCAGTAGATCAAAGGTCAAGGTCACGGTGACTCGACACAGTAAAATGGTTTCCGGGTGATAACTCAAGAATACTTAGGCCTATGATCATGAAACTTCATAGGTACATTGATCATGACTGGCAGATGACCCATATTTATTTTGAAGTCACTAGGTCAAAGGTCAAGTTCACAGTGACAAAAAACGTATTCAAACAATGGCTGCCACTGCAACAGACAGCCCATATGGGGTCATGCATGTTTTAAAAACAACTCTTGTAAGTGTGTGTTTTCATGTTTTTGTTAATTTAACCTTTTTATGTTTCTTCTCTTGTCCATCTTTGGCAATAGGGTATTCAGGGTTGGTACAATTTAGGTAGTATGTGTAATATAATTCAATTTACTTTAATGCGTGTTATGAAGAAATTCTTCAAATAAGTTTCAAACATTTCCCATATTATCAACAATGCTNACGTATTGACACAATGGCTGCCACTACAACTGACAGCCCATATGGGGGGGGGCATGCATGTTTTACAAACAGCCCTTGTTGTATTTGCAGTTGTAAATACATGGTGCAATTTAAATATATATACATGCAGCACATATAACATAACATTTCAAAATAATCCTTTAAAAAAAATCCGTTTCTTGACAGTTTTACTGGCTTGAACATTATATTTTTAATCAGTATTTGATATCAACTATATTACACAAGTCATATTTCATTTAATTGACATTATTTTAACATCACACATTGAATGGCGTGAATATATCTGTTTAATAATTATTACAAATCACCACATGCAACGCAGGACTATAAAAGCATGACTTGACAAAACATGTACAGTTGTTTAACATTACTACACGTACATATCTGAGCTACTATGAGTTACTTTTTACACGTTTTACACATGGCATGACTCGACAGTACATTTTCAGTATAAATTGTATGACTTACTTTTACAATGAATGATAGAACTGATAAACGTGAACTTACAAAAAGATGCCCTCCTTCTGCACAAATTTATGCAAATTGATATGTGAATGCACTTATATTTAATTTATATCATTAGTGACTATGAGTGATAAATATCAAATATTTTCTATAATAAATCTATATTGTTTTTATTTCTCGTAAATAATTTACCCCTATTGTGGTAAAAAAAAATTGCTTGTTTTAATGATGCTCTTTGGTACATTGCCGTAACGTACAATCTTGAGATGTTACGTTTTAATTTTTATTTACATGTATTCGCTACAGTAAATGCGTTTAATTTGAATGTATTTTAATATATAAAAATTTAAAATATATAGTTATTAAACACTTACTATTTATGATTGAACTGACTAAACTATTACATAATATAACATAGTTTCTGATTATCTACTTTGGAAACAGGACTTTCAATGTTAACAATTTGTTACGTAAGTAATTAAAGCAACAAGTAAGTATATTGAGGTTAAAACACTCCATGACTGCTTAATACTTCTACATTTACCAAGATAAGATTAAGCTGGATGTTTCGTACATTTTGTTAAATGACCAGACATTCGCCTGATACTTTATGACAACATGTTGTTAAAAAGTGACCGTCTGTGGCAGTATCTGATCATATAACGAGACAATCGGTTTCCACACAATTAAATTAAGAATTGCACTGGCCAAGAAAATTAGTTTAATGTGTAACAAGGTTGTTGTTTTTCCAGACATATAGGTTCCTGTTTGCCTCTGTGGTGTATGAATGGAATCGATATATTTATTGTTTGTTTTCATCCTTATACTTTTCAGTACATTTACGTTAATTAAGTCTGAAATTAGTTCGATCACTGAATCTTTTTGTTCCTAACAAATTGTTCGCGAAGATGTGTCAATTTGAAAGGTCTCTGTGGTAATTATGTAAATACCGAGTACGTTCATTGTTACAATACCTATTTTATTACATTAAAAACAATAAATAACAACACCATATAAGTTTCAAAATGCATGTTTTATTTATACAAATTCTTATTCAGACATCAAAAAGTAACATGATATTTAATATGTTGACTGATTTGAAATTGAATATAAGCTATGATTATGTCAACAGTTCTATTAGCGTTTAAAGGTATACAAAAACCTTTTTTCAAACCAGTGGGCGGAGTCTAACCTTTGCAGGTGCACGTTGTGTCACTCGTCAACTCTTCTATTGATTAGATCTACTGAACTTAAATATTTACCTAAATAGTACCGCTACGATTAATTTAAATAAACTACTAATCATCGTTTACAATAAGGTAGCACTTTTAATAACTACTGTTATAATTTGATAAATTCAAAAACTAACGATTTTCATTTTAAAATATATATTATCTCTACAAAAAGCACACCATCGAATATTAATTTCATGAATTCAAAATCAATTTAAAAACAATCTGAAACAACATGATTGAATTATTCCTTTTACACTTCATAACGACACATATTTACATCAACACATCAACTTACATCGACAATACGCGATATGAAAAAAAATACTAGAATGCATACAATTCTACTTTTCTCGTAAATTAATACAGATCATTTTGAAACGAGAGCTTTCCAATGTATTGGACGTTTCCTTTTGAGTTTGTGTAAGCCCTTCACATGCCATACTGAATATGTTATCCCTGTATTAGGACTTTATTTGAATAGCACAACAGTATAAATGATAGTTATGATTAAATTATAATTATCAGAGATTAAATTATTTAATATGTAAAAGCATAATTACAAAACTGCAAGTACCTTGTGAATTATATTACCTATTTTCACTAATGTGGCTTCTATTAGTTTTGATCATATTAAGGCAATTATTATCACTAATATGACATTCGGATACAAAGGCAAATCTTAAACAATTCAAATTATTTAATGTAATTTGTTTCTTGATCATACTAGTTTGAATGAAAATTAGAAGATTATTTATTGATACAATTTGGGAACACGCAATTCTGTAATGTTCATGTCATTTTACTACATTGTGTTTTGTTTCGTAGCGTATTTAATATAATTTTGTCAAATTTCCTCTAAGCTAGCAATACAATTCACTTTATGGGTGTTTATGTAGATGTGTTTTTCTTGCTGGTTAGTTGACACTCTATTCGGTTATTTATTCAATTCGACGACGATGAGATTAATTAAAAGCTACTTAATCACATATAGAAAGATAAGTATAAATCATATTTTTTCCACTGTTTAATATACACTGGATTTTATGTGTCCACATATCTGGCATGGGTACATCAGTGCTGTTGACACATCTCAAGCTTAATGTATGGCGAATATTTAAGCAAGACCTCTCTATGCGGAAATAAACACGTGTGCCGCATTTAAAATATCATACATGTAAGCGTTGCGCGTCTCCTCATAGGCAAACCCGCCCTATCTGTGCAGTGGAAATCACCGTATATACGAAATGTGTATATGCGGCGTAACACAGCACGCCTATCTCGCACATTAAGTAAATGAATAGCCAAACTAAGCGGGGCGAGAATTTTGCCTTTCGATGTAAAGGACCGGATATTGAGTGATGAGAGTGATGTGTGCTTGTTTCGGAAGATTATCACTAGTGAACATATTTATTTTCTGTGATCACTAGTTGATAAAATTACTTAAACCAGCACATTTTCTTTTTTTATGATTTTCGTCCACCGTTTGTTTAAATTTAAACGGGTACAACTGTCGGATTTTGCAGAAATAGAACAGTCAAATCAACAACATTATTTCCAAGTAAAAAAGTTAAAATTATGGATATTTTTCAATTTTATTTTTTTCACAGTTTTGAACACTGAATTACATTTTTACATTATTTATAATTCCAAAAAGCACATGAAAGCATTACATAAAAACTGACTATTTTTTTCTTTTAAATCTATTTGAACGTTTTATCATCTGAGCCTAAAACTGTCGAGACAGTGATTGGCATACTGCATAATTTTCTAACCCCTACCATAAACCTCTTCAAAGCATTAAGGGATTAACATTCCTAGAGTGTCTTGCAGCGGTATCTATGTATTAATGATTTTTTAAACTACCATAAATGCTTCCCTTTCCCATGTCCAAGTTATGTGTGTTCAGAAACAGATCAACTTTGAAAATTAATAGACGATTATGAGTCGGTATGCTACTGGAGCATTCTTCCTTTCAATATAGATAATAATAATGCAGGGATAGCACACTATTGCTACAACTATAAATGTGTCGCATCATCAATGACAGTACAATACGGTATATGCATAAACGACAAAATTAAACAATTATAAAATTAAAAGTTTATCATAAAGACAGTGAATTATTTTATAAAGTATTTTTACGGGTTTCAGCTATGTCCAGAATATAGCAATTGACATCTGTCGCATCATATTGTTTCTTTTTTCAAATTAGTTCGTGCAAATGTACAGGCATTATATTAATAAGATTGATTTTGTCTTTAAACAAACAGTTGCTGTTGTTGTTTTTCAATAACGTTTTTGGTGACATCTTAGAACATGTTTATTACAAACATACAAGAAAAACATAGTTTTACTTGAAACAAGAGACAAAATTGTCACAAAACCAGGTTTTCAATTTGGGGGAAAAAAGTCTGATAAAGGGAGAATGTTTAAAACGCACAAAGTGACCCCGTGACCTAGTTTTTGACCCGGCAAGTCCCATGTTCGAACTCGGCCTTAAGATCATCTACATAAAACTTCTGACCAAGTTTGGTAAAGAACGGATGAAAAGTACTTGAATTAAAGAGCGGACACCATGCTGAATGTTAAAAAACGCACTAAGTGACCCCATGACCTAGTTTTTCACCCGGCATGACCCATATTCAAACTTGACCTAAACATCATCTAGATACAACTTCTGACCAAGTTTGGTGAAGTTCGGATGAAAAAAACTTGAAATAGAGAGCGGACACAAGCTTGTTCCGCCCGCCAGCCAGCCCGCCCGCATTCGCCAATCTAATAACCAGTTTTTTCCTTCGGAAAACCTGGTAAATAAAACGTCATCTCTTAACACCGACAAATGTACCATGATGTCAAAATAAACAGCTAACATCTCGGCAATTAAAAGTAACGACTGACCGGCATTTCAAACAAATTACAGCAAAATAGTGCTAAATGCAAAATATGAAAATAAGAATGAAAATGAATATACATTTATTTTGTCATAAATGACGATTTCTAATGACGTGACACATAGAAATTTAAATTAAGAGAATAATGCGTTAACAATTTTAAGCAGGATCACTTATAATGCCTTTTTTAGAGATTGCGTAAGGCTTTGCATGAGCAGTAGGATTCTATTTGAAATATGTTGAAACCGCGGGATTGTGTCCTATTGTTGTAGGCATAGAGGTGCATAAGATTGGTTTCCGACGTACATTTGTCGCCACAATTGTTTGATTGCTGACCCCTGCAAATAAAATATTTAAAAACTATTTAAATTGCCAGATTATCAGTTTGAAATTGAAACACACAAAATAATTGTATACAGTACATGTGAGCAATTGACAAAGTCGTAAATAAGAGGTATATGCGCCTACTACATCATTTGGATTTATTGTTAATTATAATTATCTATATACCCCATTTTTCTGCATAGAACACATCATCTATCAATTACACATTCAAGCAGTGTCCAAAATAATTGTTGAAATTAAACATTGAAAATGTTTATATGGCAAGCAAAGTGCACATAAAGTCTTAAACCACGGTTTAACAGTTAACTATATAATTAAGAGACTTTGAACCCGGGTTCAAAGTGCCGTTTGCACATTAATTCCTTAAACCCGGTGTAGCGTGAATTTCGCAAGACCATAAGAAAGGCAAGATANAGGTCACTAGGTCAAAGGTCACAGGTCAAGGTCACGGTGACTGGAAATAGGAAAATGGTTTCCGGATGATAACTCAAGAACGCTTAGGTTTGGGATCACAAAACTTAATATGAGGGAACATTGTATTGCTTTAATTTAGTACAGTTATGAATTTTGTTTATTGTTGCAATAAAAAAAAAATGTAAAAAAAAAATATGTTTAATTTTGCTATCGAATGTATTGGATGATTTATTGCTAAAGTTGAGAAATTCCGCACTTTTTTCAGGAAGTCATGCCTTTATAAATTTTGCAATATTAAACTGATTATGTGGACAAGACAATCAAAAATATAGAAGTGTTGTTTTGTTTGACTCAGTGTTTGAAGTACATCTTAATTCTGATTGGCTAATGTAGGATATAGTTATTATCTAAGTCAATAAAAATAAAATAGTTAACAATAAAGCAATTGTAATATAAACGGAAAAAAAATATATATATATAATTATATATATATATTTATCGGTATTTCACTTATTTCTGGTTCTCAATTTTACAGAGTAACTCGACACAAATTAATTTTTGCTGCTGCTATATATATATAGTATATTATTAATCGTTCTGACATGATGAAAAATACAGCAAGCCAGTTTTTAGTAAGATCGCGTGTTTATTGACTGGAAAATTCAATTTGCTGTCAATAAGAATCTGAAAAAGATTTTTTATTCCGTATAAGACTGGGTATTGGCAGTTTATCGTGCGAAAAGACAACTGGGATTGTTATTAAGGAATGATGCGAGAGACTTGATCAATATTTCATGAAGCTGCAAACAAATGTCTTGCTGATCAAAATGATTGTCAGCAACTCAAACTTGCATTGAAAATTCTGTGTAAAATCGTGTAGTCTTCAATTTAAAGGGACTTATTCACAGTTTGGTAAAATGACAATAATGAAAATAATTAAAATTCATGACATTTTTCAAAAATACAAAAATCTCAGAACAAGTCCCTCGAAGATTTTGCCTTGCTTACTTCTTCTTTAATTAACTGAACGTGCAATTGATTTATCCATAAAATGGTGTACTGTTTTACTTTATTAGTTTTCTTGAAAGAATATTGGGGTTAAATAAGAAGTTTTGTGACAATTTTCAAAAACACGGTGGCTGTGGTGTTATGATTATGGTGTCCCCTTTGTGACCCGAAGGGTCAAGGTTCGATCCCAACTAAAGGAGCATTTTCAGGATCTTTTAAAATACACCAAAGTTTTTCTCAGGGAACTGAATCTAGAGTGTGTTTATCAAGTCCTTCTGCCCCTGAGGCTGCATTTTGTCCAAGAACTCATAATGATTAAAAAAAGTTGGAATGAATTTTGAATTATAGCTGTAATTTCCAGCTATAAGATTTGACTAAAAGATATTCAATTTTGGTGTGGTCTTGCGTTTTGGGGAAGGCCAGCGTACCCGGAGGAAATCCAACTTCTCCGGTATCAGGTGACCACCAACCAAACTCACATGCTTCCAAGAACAGGGATGGACCCAGTGTTTCATAGGTGAGAAAAGCGTGTACCAACCACTGCGCTTACCGGACAACCAGTATGTCTGTGTATTTCGAAGTTTATGAGTCTTTTCAAACCTGCGGCTGCATTGTGAGGACCGAGATTGTGTCCCAGCACTCCTACCAACTTAAGTGACCAGACTCATGAAAGTAGGGACGAATTAAGAATATAGCTGCAATTTCCAGCTTTTTTGTTTACAGAAAGGCAATTAATTTTGGTGTGGGCTTGTGCTATGGGGGGGTGGATCTGAGTGCAATGAGGAAACCCCACCTGTCCGGTATGTTGACCACTAACCAATGCTCATATGCGCCAGGAAAAGGGATTGACCAAGGGTCACATAGGTGAGAAGTGCGTGTACCAACCACTGTGCTAACTGGACAGCAAACCAGCCTTAAGAATGTCTTTATAAGCCCAAGGTTTTGATGCAATCAAGCGAATATTTATAGATTTATACCAGAAATACGGCATTTTGTTCCCTTAAAATGTCATGTTAGCCTCTTTAAAGAAGTAATAGTGCATAACTTGAAAGGAGAGCGCATATGTGTCGTATTCTGAAAAAACTGGGCATAATGCTTGGCATAAAGTGTCGTCCCAGATTAGCCTGTGCAGTCCGCACAGGCTAATCAGGGATGACACTTTCTGCCTAAATTGGATTTTTGCTAACAAGAGACTTTATTTAAACGAAAAAATGTCATAATAACGGAAATTGTCGTCCCTGATTAGCCTGTGCGAATTGCACAGGCTGATCAGGGACGACACTTTACGCACAAGCATTATGCCCAGTTTTCTCAGAACGCGACACATATGGGACCTCATGCTGTTACCATGTGAAAAAGACCACCCTAGTTCTTGAGAGAAAAAAAACATGATCAGAGAAATAACATTGTGACCTCTTGACCATAATTGGCTGCACATTTCTGAAACAACAGAGTCATAGCAATGCAAAGTGCAGGCAGAAGTTGCACCGTACCCTGCATTGTCACTTTCTTTTGCATGGAGATTATTTAATTATTTCCATTGGGATAGAGGGACAATTTTTTCCCCAGCTGCTACAATGTTGGAGGGATTAACTGTAAAACAACTGTATATGAAATCGAAATGTTAAGGAGCTACAGCAGTTACACGCTCAACCAGCACAAAAAAAAGGTTGCAATAACATAACGATTGGAGGCAAAAATGTATTACTTTATTATCTCATTGTGTTCATAAACGTGTGAATTATTCATTGGTTTTCCGAGATTTATCTCTGATATCGCGTTCTTTATGGGCGCTATTAAATACTTATCTGTTTTGTGCAATAACAGCATATCGGTTTTAATAAGAACCCGCCATCCTGATAGGCCGAGAAAATTGACTGTGATGCATTTATCAGTTATATATTTCACACCTTGAATTGTCTTGGAAAAGTAGATTAAACAAGAAATATTGGCCCTGTTTTAATCTCTACAGAGCATTGCTGGCAACCATTTTAGTTTGCTTTTTTGCACAGGGTTTGTTAGGCTGTGGAAAATGAAAGATTGATTAATTGTTTCTGTGATACATCCAAACTGAGTATTCCAGTATTGAGAATTTTTAGAAGAATTAGTTAAAAAAATAAAAAAGAATTAATTAAAAGCAGCTATTTCATTCAGTTTAATATTTTATCAAAATGCTACAGCTTAATGAGACTGTTTTGAATCTCTGTACATTTGTTTAATCAAGACTGCACATTGCAATTAATGATTAAAACAAGAGATGTGTTTGTCAGAAACACAATTCCCCCTTCTGCGTCGCTTTGAAGCCATATTTTTTACCTTTGACCTTGAAGGATGACCTTGACCTTGACTTTTCACCACTCAACATGTGCAGCTCCATGAGATACACATGCATGCCAAATATCAAGTTGCTATCTTCAATATTGCAAAAGTTATGACCAATGTTTAAGTTTTCCGACGGACAGACTGACTGACGAACAGTTCAAAAACTATATGCCACCCTTTGGGGGCATAAAAAACAATGTAGAGGGAAAGAACTCTGGAGCAGAATAAGGTCAGGTCCATTGACCAAATATTTTCAACTGTTAAAAAAGCTCCAGTAATAAAAAGACAGTCAAAATCATGTTATTCTCGCATTTAATAATGGAACTATTTAATAATGTTGAAGTTATGCACATCCTCAAAATCATGAATATGAATTTTCAAATGGGGTTTTCAAATGTTTTTAACCACATGCACATCATATTTAATTCAGGGAGATGACTTTGTGTTGATTTTGCTAAGCCTGTTTAAAATTTATAATGGAGTTTGATCATTTTCAAGAGGTTAAAGTGCAAAATTTTCGGCTCCTGGAGTGAAACAAGTGTACAACAGGGAACAGTATGGTATGATAAGAAAAACGTTTAACGACAGGAAAAAAACAGTTGATAAAAAATTCTACCAGTGTTTCTTCGTTGGAAATTATTAGTTTAAAAGGCTTAATTGGTTGTTATTTTCTGTTTCTGTATTTTCTGACAGCTAACTCAATTTTAATGGATTTTAAATTAAAACAAGAAAATGCATTTCGGAAGATAATGTTGTTTGGAATGGAAACTACGTGCTTCATAATTGAATGCATGTTGCTGGAGCATGTTATTCATTTTCCCCGCTTAATGACTCTGCATAAATAATAACCACACAAACAGATAAGAAAACACTTGTAGTAGCTGAAGGCTCAAGGAAATGATGAATGCATTTAGAAAAGTTGTGTCCTGTTCTGAGACAACTGGGCATAATGCATGTGCGTAAAGTGTCGTCCCAGATTCACCTGTGCAGTCCGCACAGGCTAATTAGGGACGACACTTTCCGCTTGTATGACATTTTTCATTGAAATGAAGTCTCTTCTTAGCAAAAATCCAATTTAGGCGGAAAATGTCGTCCCTGTTTGCCTGTGCGGACTGCACAGGCTAATCTGGGACGACACTTTACGCACATTCATTATGCCCAGTTTTCTCAGAACATGACTCACTTGTTGTAGGCGGAGGCTCAAGGAAATGAATAATACATTAACAAAAGTTGTGCACTTTGTATGATGAATCTATTTTTTGTAAACAAACAAACTTTCTTCAAGAAACAGAAATTATAAGTTCAAAAAGACCAGTGATTCTTGAAACTGCATTAAAAATAATTGTAAGTTCAATTGAGCCTCGCTTTGTGAAAACGGTACTTAATGCATGTGCCTAAAGTACCACCACAGATTACCCTGTGCAGTAAGCACAGGCTAATTAAGGAAGATTTCCGCCTAAACAAGATTTTTGCTTAAAAGCTAGAGACTTCCATTTAACAAAAATACCATAAAAGCGGAAAGTGTCGTCCCTGATTAGCCTATGCTGACTGCCAGAGTTTTCCCAAAGTGAGGCTCAATTTTATTTTATTTCAGCATGATATGATAAAAACCTAAGGTTTAAAGACCCATTTTCAAGTCCATTTTTTGGCAAGAACAAGTATGTGGTGTCTTTCGAAAGGTCACAAGAATGTTACCCTAGCGGGGATTAAACCTGGGACCTCTTGTTTGCATCGCTGAGACCATGCCCATTGCCAGGTTTTTTACAATAATTTTGTTTGTACATTTTTTTTGTTTTTGAACCTGAACTTAAGATAAAATTTCATAAACAAGTGATAAGACTATATATAGATACTGTGAACAGTGGAAACTATAAACAAACAAGCACAACTACACGGTTGATCTATAACTAATTGCACAGCATGGAGATATTTTTGTCCCCTACCAGTTTTCCAATTGTGGTTTGCACTCTGTCTGTCAGTCTGTCAGTCCGTCACACTTTTCTGGATCCTGCGATTACTTTAAAAGTTCTTGATATTTTTTCATTAAACTTGAAACATGGATAGATGTCAATATGGACATTATGCATGTCATTTCGTTTTGTTCCTACATAAAAAAGGTTGCAATGGCAACAAATATATATATAAAAAAAAATCTGACCATGGTGGAGCCTGTTGGGGACATAATTGCTTGGCAATAGTCTTGTTGTAATTTGTCATTCTTCTTTTCAAAATTAAATATGAAGTCTATTGCGCGAAACTAATTACAATATTATTCACTAAAACACTGAATATATATACATACAGCGGAAACAAAGTGCAATATGTAGATATTGTTGTAATTTGTCATTCTTCTTTTCAAAATTAAATATACAGCCGAATATGCTAAACTTATTTTAATATTATGCACTGAAACACTCCTATATATACACACAGTGGAAAAAAAAATCAATGAGACAAGTATAAATAATTGAACAATTATGCACGCAAACAACTTCATCAATCAAAACTGAAATTATGCAGTTCATGTCTAGAGATAAATGTGAATGTGATTGACATGTTTGTTACTAAAGGTGTTAAAAAGAACATTATGCATGAACATGGTCTTTAAACATCTTAACTGAGAACCCCCTGTGCAGGTTTTTTGTTAAAACATCTGTTTTCAAATAGCCAAGTCTTCAAGAAATATGGGGGAATTCAATATATGGCATGTTGTGATTTTCTTGACCCATAATCCTTAGCTGTTTGAAATGCTTATGTTCCATTATTCTTTTGATGGTTGTTCCCCACTAAATAACTATTGTAACACCCTACTGTAAAAATCAGTTGTGTTTAGCCTATGATTGACGGATCAAAGGAAAACCAGAAATTGGCAATATGAGTAGTAAATTATGCAGAGATGAACAAAAAATATTACCATGCGTTTTCTTTTGAAGATGTATAAAAAGTTACAAAATTGATTTTCACGCCCAAAGAATTGTTGCAGAATATATTTTGCAAGGCTTCAATATGTTGTAGAAAGTCAATTTGCAGCCAAGTTGATAGGTGTTGCTTGTGGCAAGATTAAAATAACAGAAACCTTGGAAAATGTCATTTGTCAGAGAAATCACAGAAACTCTGAAACTGTTAAAATATAACCTCGTATTTCTCTATTTATCAAGTTGAAATGGTGCACAAGTATATACATGTGGGGGAACACCTCTGTATGTGTAGAAAATAACAAAATATGTAAACTGTAAGATTAATGGTTTTAAATACATCTCTGTATGTGTAGAAAATAACAAAATATGTAAACTGTAAGATAAATGGTTTTAAATAGATGTACATGTATGTAAATAGTTTTAAATAGATGAATATAAATGGTTTTAAATAGATGTATAAATTGAATATTTCCTCCTGAAAAAAAAACAAGCTGTATTTGACCTGTGTCATAGTATGAATATATTGCAAGTTCTAATTTCTATACATACAGAAAAATAGTGATAATACATACAGGAGAATATATATACACATCGGATAATTCATTGACATGAAAATATTGATAATACATACATGAGAATATTGATGGGATACTTTATTGGGGATCAGTCTCAACCAATTCATCAAAAACAAAACATTGAAATTGGGCAAATAATTTTGTTACAATATACCTTACAGTTGTTAAGCATGTGTGTGTATTTCAAAGCTAATGGGGTCCTTCCTCGCCTGAGGCTGCATTAAGTGTTGACCCTGCGTGTGCCCCAGCACTCCCACCTTATTAACTTTCTAAACTCCCTTATGTTTGGATGAATTTCAAATTGTAATAAAGTTGCAATTCTTTTACTTTTAGACAAACTCCTCCCTTTTTTAGACAAAGCCTGTTCTAAAGTTTCAATTGCTGTAATTTCAGACAAAGACAAGGTTCTTGTGAATGAAGGGAACAGCGTCTACCCCCAGGGGGCTTCCAGTGAGGAGGTCATAGCAGACGGTGGTAAGTTTCCATGGTAACTGGCTGGTGTTGCATTGGGCACGTTGTACTGGAAGTATGTAGATCAGTGATTATTTTTGTCTAATTTGGAATAGGACTGGTACCGTGCCAAATATGTGACCTTGACCTAAGGGATACAGGTTTTGTCTGATGTTGGTTTACATTGGGCCAAGTTGTTTCAAAATCTATCAATATATGGCAAAGTTTTGGTTGAAGCAGGAAGTTTTGCACAGACTGACTGACGGACAGTACAAATGCTTTAGGCTGATTTCTATACAGGGAGTGAATTACAAAATAAACAAGCAGATAACAAACTTTTACATTATTTTGTAATGGACTGATGAAAAAATAAGAAATAAAAATGATATATTATTATTTGTAAGAGTTGACATTTTAACATTGGAGAAAAATAAACAAAATGTATGGCATGCAGAGTTAGAATCATTGGGTATTTATATTAATATAAGGTTTTCCTTTTATAAAAAACCTATGAATCTACATGTAGGAATTAACAATTTCAGTTACTAAATGAAAAACATTAAAAAGGTTGATTGTGACTAAAGAATTGAGTTGAGTCACAATATATAAAGAAAATTGACGTTTACATATCTTATCAGCGAGAGAGAGAGAGAGAGCAGTTCAATTTAACCCTTTGAGCGCTGGAACCGAATTTGAAGGCCTTTGCAAACAGTTTGGATCCAGATGAGACGCTACAGAACGTGGCGTCTCATCAGGATCCAAACTGTTTGCTATTCTGATAGTATTCTTTGAAAAAAACATTTAAAAAAAATGCTAATTTTAGAAATTCTTAAAAAAAAAGAGAAAAAACATGCTAATTTTAGAAATTCTTATTTTGCCAAAGCCTTTCTTTGTTTATGAATTTTTGCAGAGCGAATGCTTTACTTATGTTCAAGTTATTTTAACATTTTTAAGTGTGTATGTAAATGATCTTCCAATGTATCGAGTGCCATAAAGTACATAAAAGGTAGACAAAGTAAATGAACATAATATTTCTAATTAAAATGGAATATAAGTTCCAAACACACATGGCTTTTAACACGCAGACTAATCTAGTTTCTAGTCACTTTAATCTGCTTATAATTTAGCCTTGCTCTGGGAAAACAGAGTTTTATGCATGTGCCGAAAGTATTTACCCAGCTTAGCCTGTGCAGTCCCACAGGCTAATAAGGGACGACACTTTCTGCCTAAACTGATTTTTCACAAAGAAGAGATTTTCTTTAAATGAAAAATACCATAGAAGCAGAAATGTCTGCACAGGCTAATATGGGACAACATTTGACGCACATGCATTAAGCCCTGTTTTTCCAGAGCGAGGCTCAATTGTTAAATGCAAAGATCATACATACTCACTTGTATTATTTCTTTTGGCGTATGTATATGTGTACAGGGCTTTTTTTCCCATATTTGTGAAAAATGAGTCGTCAATTTTTTTAAATTGTGAGAAAAAATGAGTCACAAACTGTTCAACATTGTGAACAAAAAATGAGTCGTAAGCTTTTTATAATTGTGAAAATTCGAGTCCCGAACTTCTGTAAATTGTGAAGATTTGAGTCACAAACTTCTAAAATTTGTGAAAAACGGCCGTTCTTTAAGAAGAAAAAAAGCCCTGGTGTAGGATAGTGGCTTGTACGTGTAAGTGTTGCATGCTGTATAGTATTGTTGGGCTTCAGCGAAACCTTTCTTCACGGAGGTCGATCGAATGATGAACAAGCGCGATCATCATCGACCGCTCGGGAGCACCCTACGACTGCGGTGCAATGCCGGCGGTGACCCGCCACCCGATGTTCAATGGATCAAGGATAACGGGCAGCGTTTAAGTAACAGCGACGAAGAAAGCCCGTCGAAAAAACACTGGACGCTGAAGTTACAGAATCTGAAAGAAAGCGACAGCGGCAACTACCAGTGTGTTGTGTCCAACAAGTATGGCTTTATTAATTTTACGTATTCTGTAGAAGTTATAGGTGAGAATGAAATGCTTCCCTTCTTTTGTTCATTCTACAGTTTGCACTCAACCAGAGTGGGTAATCATATGATAGTCATTAAGGAATTGAATTTAGAAATTTCTAAGCGAATAAAGTTGAGATATAGAGCGAATATTAATAGGAAATAAACGCTAATCACTTTCTTGCTGATATGGCTGGAAAGTGAGCGGCATTTAAAAAAAAAATGTAATAAATGGTTTAAAACAGCAAAGAATACCTGTCTCGGCATGGACGTCGCCATCTTGCCAATCACGTGATTACCCCCTCTGTAAACTGTCCTGCTTCTTTCTGTTTAGTTAGAATATTTGTGTTCAACATCATGTGGCATTTTCTAGCCTTATTTGATAATAGCACAAAATCTAAATGAAAAATGCATTCCACAAATTTCCTTGACTACAAAATAGAAACGTTTTTGCTGAATGTGTGCATATTGTCAAACAATTTGTTTTGTGTTTTGATTGCATTCCCAATCCTGTACTAAACATTTTTCTTTGAGGGGAATTTTGGCGCCAACATAGCAGCACTATCAAAATATTTCTGAAAGATAGTGTATAGTAACCTTCTGATATTTTGACAGTATATATAGTAACCTTCTGAACTTTGATTTGCTTTTATAGAGCTTGTGCATATATAGTCATATATAAAAATTTCAATTACAGTAACGCTTTTCATGCCCCCTTCTTCGAAGAAGAGGGGGTTTATTGTTTTTGGCCTGTCTGTCTGTCTGTCATTTTATGTGTGTGTCTGTCTGTCCCAAAACTTTAACCGTTGTCATAACTTTTGCAATATTGAACATAGCAACTTGAT
>VMBQ01013664.1:0-16088 GCA_007657795.1 Dreissena rostriformis | reverse complement strand
TCAAGACATATACATGACTGAAAACCGGACCACACAATCACGATGGAGAACGTGACGATTCTGGACCGTGAGCCATCTTGGTTCGAGAGAGGGGTCAGGGAGGCTATTTACATCCGTGCTATAACACCGGCGCTAAACAAGGACGGGGGCCGCTACCAACTCTCACACACCTGGGACCGTATGTTAACATCGCTCACCCCGACAATTAGCGGTGTTAACGGTTCCTTACAGTAGAAAATCATTCTGCGGATGAAGTCCGTAGTACACGGACGAAAGCTCCAAGTATGGCTTTCAATATTTAGTGTGTGTGAATTGACAGTTTAAAACTTATTAGATTATCATGGAAACCACGCAGTCTAACTTTCATCGTAGATGGTATGAATATTAATGAGCGCATTCGCACAATCAGCATGTTGCAGGATACATACCCTACTTGCTTAAGCCTCCTATCGTCACGGATGAATGTTGTTATCGTGACATTGCACAGAATGTAATCAAATGATCACATGTACATTTTTTTAATAAGAATCTTTACACATAACTTAGATATTTAAATTTTAAAAGTGTTGCGTTAGAAAAGCATCCAAGTGTAGTTTGTATACTGTACACATATCGATCTTTTTCTGTACTTAAAGTTTTATACTCAACTACAATAAGACAATATGGCATATAATCAGACATGTGGATAATTCCTATGAATACCTTAAAACAGAGCACCTGTTTGAACCAAATTCTTGTATTGGTATAAATTTTCTGCATAATTTTGTTTTACTATTTACTATAAAGACCTTTAGGAGCAAGCATCTTTTTCATATTTTCTTATTATCAACATAATAAAATATTTATTTAAAAAGTATGCTGTATTGTCCTATACATATAAGCAAACACTATTTTAATCACTGACAAAAAGGTAACTCCTGACAAAGTCAAACATTCGTCCGTCTGTCTATCTTCATTACAGACAGTAACGGGATACTGGTCTTTCCAGACTAAGTGATTTTTTTACGGTATAGTTAATAATTGTTTTATTTCTGGTTATCATTTTTTTAAAGTAGTACATACATGTCGTATGGTAAGCCCAAAACAGGCTAACTTTGGTGTATTGTAAATCACATTCGCGTGTAAATTAACCGTTTAAGTGCTGGTTTTAAATTGATATACACAGGGGACCGTTTCTTAGAGCTACGTACGTTCGAAAATCATACGTAAGTGCAAAACGTAAAGTTAGTAGCGTTTCTATAAACTTCGTAAAGTTACGTATACCGTATTTTTGCACGTAAAGTTACGTGTGCTCAAAGGCTCGCGTAACTCAGTTATTTTGCGTAAATATGGCGGCGTATGCACCAATATTTGTGATTTTTGTAATGAAAAAAGGCAATTTATATATATCTACGAACGCAATATTATTTTAGTTAATTTAAACCTTTTATCTATATTTAGACCTTAATCTATGGTAGGGCATGGGAAAATACTGTAATGGAAATCCTGCGTTGATTGTTGACAACGGGTGGATGTGTGCAGGATCTATTGTGAATTGAAGTTTTGCTAAAAGAGGAATTGTAACATGTTCGAATCGATTGTTATTCTGATTTGTTCAATTTTTCTTTTGACAATTCATTCAACTTTCGATTTTAACATGGATTTATCCATCACAAGTTGAACGTTTATCAAACAAACGCAACGAATGCGACATTTATTTGCTGAGTGATAGAATTGATTCATTGTAAACATGGCCGGGTAAAGTTTACTTTTTCTGTACTGTAGAGAATTATTTATCAGCATTGTATAATCTAAGTGTGTGAAAACAGAATATTGTAATAATACTGCTGTTTCTATCATACAGTAATATGTGTCGTGAGAAAACTGGGCATAATGCTTGTGCGTAAATTGTCATCCCAGATTAGCCTGTGCAGTCTGCAAAGGCTAATCAGGGACGAAAATTTCCGCTTTTATGGATTTTTTCGTTTAAATGATGTCTCTTCTTAGCGAAAATCCAGTTTATGCGGAAAGTGTCGTCCCCCGAATTAGCCTGTGCGACTTCAAAGGCTAATCTGGGACGACACTTTACGCACATGCATTATTCCCAGTTTTCTCAGAACACGACACATATGTGCTAATATTGATTGATATAGCAGGCAACAGCGTTTTTAAAAAAAAATATATGGTTGTCACTTTATTGTTAATTGTCACTTTTTTCCACGTAGCGCTGACCTTTACATAACGCCAGCAGACCTGAATGAATGCACTCAATTTATTTCGATAGTATAGGATGTAACACTAATCAGTTACAATAACACATTAGATACCGGTAAATTCCATTTCCATGACTTTCAGGGTCAGTGCTGGGTCAGTTAATCGTCAGGGGAAGAAGGAATTACTATCAATAAACGCCTTATGTTGATAACAGTATTGCTTTCAAGATATCAAATTACACGAATTTTAGGGAAAGAAACAAATGAAAATGGTAAATGCTTTGTCTTGCATTGTGAGACAAATCTACCGAAATAGTATAGTGTCCATGATCGATGGGAAATCATTTAATTATCTAACCACACAAGTGTGACGTACGCAGTCAGTCTGTCTGAAAATCTTTCCTGCAAGCCAGAATAGGCTACCGACATTTGCCAGTTTGTTATAAATAACGCAGTGTGACTTCAATTTTCTATCGGAAAGTATTTAGGTTTGATGTTCCATTTTTACAAGGCAACAAGATTTGTAAAGACCCGCGTCATGCAAAATATGGGACTTATGCAATATGTTGCCAACGTAGCTACAGTCCAGCCTGCGTGTCCACACAGTCTGGTCAGGAAATGCATACTGAGGAGGATACTCAGGAGATGCCATGAAACCTTGCGTGCTTTTTTTTTTATAGCGGAAAGCATAGCCCCTGAACAGACTGCGCAGGCTGGCCTTCAGTTACACTGGCCGCATATACCATAAGACCAATTTTCGCATGACACAGATGTAACAATGTTTTTTGAATGTGTGGAAAGAAAACTGTGTCTTTAACAATTATCAAATAGCGAAATTTTCAAATGCTCTCTATCAGGTCCGCGCTGCATAGCACCTAAGTTGTACGCTACGTTCGGTTTATAGAAACGCACTTACGCATTTAGAAAAACGTACGTAACTTTATACGTACGTAAATTTTCGTTCGTAAAGTTACGCATTGTACCAGAAACGGTCCCCAGATGTTTTATATATTAATCGGCTCTCATAATACAATGTTCATTATGCTTTCTAAACTTTCACCAACTATAAAAAGGGGCTTGTTGGTGATAGTTGCACTAAGTTATCTTTATTACATCCATAGGATGCATAACGATGAAAAATACCTGTCTGGACATGGACGTCGCCATTTTGTTTGTCACGTGATTACCCATCTGGGATTATTTCCCAAACTTGCTAGATCGATGAATCTCGAGCTCATGTTTGAAATAATTGTTGTTAGCAAATAAGACAGACAAAGTGTAAGAATATAGTGTTTCGTTTTAAAATTGTATGGTATGCAAAGATGTCAACGTTTTGTTACAATCGATTACTGGATTTCCCTTATTAAGCAAGTTGTTGATCCTCTTCATACAAATAAACTACGATAACACACAAAATGTACGTTTGGTATTTAGCTCTAATGAATTTTTTATTTAAAAATTATTCGTATTTACGCGAATCGGCTTTGAGTGTTAAATAACCACATGAGATATTTTATAATTCATTTCTGACACTTTAAGAATTCAAATGATAGATTATTATACATTTTATTCAACCATTGTGTAACGTAGTACATTATAATTGTACATTGTAATATATATNCGCTACGTTCGGTTTATAGAAACGCACTTACGCATTTAGGAAAACGTACGTAACTTTAAACGTACGTAAATTTTCGTCCGTAAAGTTACGCATTGTACCAGAAACGGTCCACTGTACTTTAAATCGTTCGTTCAGAAAACAGCGAGGGAATATATTCAAACTTTTACAATTTCACACCATCTGCGCGTAAATCGTGAAAAGCGTGCGCGACTAAAGATAAACGGTTCGCGGTTGATGCAATAAGAATCAATTAAAACAAACCACAATATTCCAAGATGGACTTACCACAAGAACGCAAGGTTTATAGTAATATATGATTATGCGCATAATCAACATGTATGTTAACATAATTGTACAAAATTCGAGATAATAATTAGTTATTGGAAATGGCATTTTGCCAAATCATTCGTGTTTAAATTGATCCACAGATCTTATTTCCCGGTGTTTAAATCTTTGTGTTTGTGCTTATGGGCAGTTCTGGTGCAGTCGAAATTGATGAATATGTTGTCACGGCCCTCGAGAGGTAAGATAATTGAAGAGGGAATATTGTATGAGGGGTACAATATTCAACATTACTACAAATTAAACTAATTATGTTCAACTTGCGATCAATTTATGTTGTTATCCTGAAAGTGTTTTAATTAAAGAAGATTTTAACATCTATAGTTATAGGTAAGTGGCATCAATGTAATGCGCGTTGTTGTTTTTTTTTTGTTCAGACATAAACATTACGTGACACATATTTACATTTTCTACACAATTTACATAATCATGATATAGCCTAACTTCTTGAGATAACACCATGGCAAATACAACCATCTCTCTTTTGGTTAGTACGATGTTGACAATCGTATGATTAATAATATAAGTCAACAAAAAATATACACATAATGTATATGCCTCTTTATGTTTATAAAAAGAGCATACATGGCAACTTATTTCATGTTAATCAATAGTGTGTGAGTCACAGAATCATTTAGATTATGTGATGCCATATAAAGAATTTCGGGTAAATTACGAACACTGAGTGACATGTGCTTAAGAAGCTCTTCGTGAATATAATCATATAATAATTAGAATCCAATCAGGAAACTACATAACATAAAGTTCAGATATAAAATAAATGAAGGTTAAACGAATTGAAAATAAAATGCAATACAAATGTTATTAAAAATGTTATAACAAACTGTCTAGACTAGGGGTACTTCATAAGCATACACGTTCATGAAAATTGCAAAAAGGAACTTATCGAATGCATGTATGGATTAACGCAACTAATAGGAGGTATCAACGATATTTCAAAAGGCTCAATAAAAAACATACAATACATATTCCTTTCATTAACACGAGGGATACTGGAAAACTGTGCGTTGGTTAATGGAACAGATATTTTTGCCGAAATATAAATACAAAGTAAGTCTACAAACGCAAACATGAGATATTTGTAGTCAGTACCATGTTCGTTATTTATGACAAGTGATCAATAAACAAAAATAACTAAATAGTACAGGGCAGCTCATAAAACATTGAAATATAGTATGCACGTCTTCTTTTAAACACACATATTTTGTATTTGGTTACTTAACAAATCCAACCATACTTCATCTGATGTATACACATGAATAAAGTCTTTACAAAATGATAAAACTCAAATAGGTCTAAGATTAGATTGCAATTGAATGACATTTTTATTGCTTCTTGTAGTAATACACATGTTTATTTTATTGATAAGTAATGTATTCATTTATTCAGAATTTTTAAGCGTAATTCATTATTGACCCGTTCTATATATCTAGTCACAAACCAAGTGATATACAGAAATGAGCAACACTTGCAGTACACTTGCTAAAATATTAAATATCTTAAAACTGTAAAAGATAAGTAATACACACAACACGAAAGCCGTTTGAAGAATTAGCATTGACAATACAATTTATTTATAATAGTAACGCCATCAAACTAGAATATACGAACTGAAATAAACAAAACTATGCTATATTAACAATTATTAAAGAAGCTATGAATGCTACCATGCTTTTAACAATGATTCCTAGCTCTACGTACAAGAAATTGTCAACACATTGATACTGAAAACGGTAAGCAATTATTCTGATTGGTGTGAGTGGTTCAAGTTTAGGCTATTAATCAATGCAAACAAAAGTATTTTGAGAAATGGAATGCTAATTTGTTAAACATATTATTATGCATAAACTTAAAAACAAAAACACATTTTAATTGACACATAACACAACAAATATAAATAATGTACAAATATATGAGCGCAAAAAAATCGCACTTGTTGATGAAATTTTCTGTAATCATTTTTTTTTTTTCAAAATATTATTTGTATATATTTCCATGGACATAACCTAATAAATAATCCATGTAATTGCCATTAAAATAAACCTGTAAATATAGAATATGAATATTTATATACCATAGGATCACTAAATTACATGCATTGACTTCTTCTTTGTGCATACATTAACATTTAACTATTATAATTGGCATTTTTTCAACAATTAACTTGCATTAAAATGGTATTTGCTTTATAATAACATGTTATTAGATATACGTTGACTTGTTATCGTTGATGTTATTTCTTATTATGTTCATAAGTGGATATCACGACGAATATAAACATAAACGTGTTTCGTTAGATGTCACTGTTACAATGACGCGTGATGCTATTAACGTCAAACGGGA
Source organism: Dreissena rostriformis (assembly GCA_007657795.1). Lineage (NCBI taxonomy): Eukaryota > Metazoa > Mollusca > Bivalvia > Myida > Dreissenidae > Dreissena > Dreissena rostriformis. The sequence continues at coordinate 9,569 of VMBQ01013664.1, read as the reverse complement.
TACTTTGTCATAATAACATAGGTGTGCAACATTTCTACAGTGCGATATGTAAAAAAGCCAATTTTTTTTGATAATTGGTATATTTATAAAGTAAGATAACATCATGCTTATGTGGAAAGTAATAAATGATTGGCGTTTTTATTGTGAAAACAACCGTGAAGATATTTCTTCATGACACTTGACTCCTTGATTATGACTGTGATATCAGTCACGCAGGGCTGTTACTCTAATTTATGATGTTCGAATTGAAATTCAATCTTTCTCCGCATGGGTATCAATTGTTTCTGCCTCAGTACCGACTTCTGTAGTGTTGAGATTGTTCATTTGCTACTCAGAGTGCGTTGTCATAACGAGATCAGTACGATTGCTGGAAGAACTATGAGTCGTAATGTCAGTATCAGACCAGATAGAGTTTGTGCTTTTCTCTTCCCAAACTCTTTGTCCTATTACCCAGTTTTTAGAGGGTTAGCTGTGGCACAAAGTCCTTGATCTGGTAAACCTTTACAAATCTGACAACACACATGCTTGAAGACTGTTAGATTTAAGTTAATTTAATATGATATTTAAATGCGTCGATGACGCATTTAAAAAAATAAAAATATATACAAATGTTTACACCGGGATCGGAAACAAACGTCTTCAAGTATTTTTGTAGTTACCACGCTCTAAAACGACGTGTGTTTAAATTGTTTTAGCATCCTGGTTGTTCAACTGAAATAATAAAAAGTATTAATTTTAAATATTAACCGAGTGTAATTAAATGATTGCATTATTGGTATTTCGTTTATACCTAATGATAAAATATGACATTTATGCAGTAAAATAACAGCAGTGAAATAAACAAATTGTTATTTTCACCGATGAAAATAACACATTTTCGGAACTTCTTTTTCTAGTTTTAGATTATCATATCAAGATTTACTTCACTTGTTTGACCCACTTAACAAGTGTTGACATCACGGACATGTACTGATCAGTAAATGTTGTTGCACTAGCAGTATGTTATGCTTAACTTTGTTTGCTTATTTTAGCAAGAGCAATAAAATGTTTAAACCTTTCAGCTTTGTTTACTCGTAAACCATCAACTATTGGACTTTTTCTTTCGGCGGAGGATGATGCAAACAATAATTACTTCATTTTGTGTATTGAAATGTATTGAGGCACGCCACGGGTGAAAGGATAACCTTTTAAGCGAAAGGGAAACAGCTGTTAATAATTTTCTTGAAAAGGGGGCATAAAAGAAACAGAAAATGTGTTCATGTCAGTGTAAGATCGTTTGTTATTTCACTCGTGATCATAGAAAAATAATATTTTCTATGATCACTCATGAAATAACAAACGATCTTACACTGACATGAACAAATATCCCCTATTTAATATAATCTTAAGTTTGATACTGAATCATGTTTTGCAGAGCACGTAGCTTTGTCAAGTTTTAGCCCAAATCAAGTTAACGATATTTTATATAATAAGTCGATCATTCATGTTTACACGTATTACTTCATTTTCGTATTGTTATATGTTTTGTTTTTCGTGTTGTTCATTCATGTAAAATTAAAATTTACTTATTTTTTCTTATTGTGACTTTTGAGGCCCTGCAGCCCGGATTAAACCCAAAATAGTATGCTTTGTTTTGGCGATGCCTATGTGGTGAGCCCTGTTTTGTTTAGGTTGTGTGTGTTTTAAGCATAATTTGTGTTGAGTGACTTAAGTCTAATGATTTTGTAAGGTGCTTGACTGTTTAGAAATTGCGTACTTTCCTAAAATTAAGGAACTCGTGCTGAACATTTTTGTTCTCGTGTTGGTGCAGCTCACAGACCACTTTGTATGTATTTTATAATAGTGTTGTATCTCTCTATGCTTATATTCAGAATATTTATGAATTACATGTACAATGTATTTAAATTAAGCTATAATTTGTTAATACTACAATGTCATAAACTTTACTCATGACATCTTGTTCAGTTTCGTATCTGTTCGCATAACAAACTTTACGTATATAACATATGTATAATGAAAAACATGTATATATATTTCTAAGCACTTCATTTAAGAAAATACAGTGTGCAAGGACAAAGGTGTTATACTCACTTCTTGCGATTTGAAGGCAGTCATAGTGGCTAGGTGTTGTTGATTTTGGTGACAAGTCGTCGTACGTTTTAGAAGGAGATTCTCTGTTAGCACGAGTTCCTCCAGCAGATCTTGAATATCAGACACAAGTACATCTATCGTAACTGCTTTAGTGTTTAACGTCAAGTACGTTATGGAAACATATTTTCAAATTAAATAGAGTGTGCACATCGATTTCTATTCAATGCAATACTCTACACGACCTGATACCATTCAAACAATGTGCATGATCGACGATTGACATAAACGTAAGCATAAACGAATTTGCTCACTCTGAGAGAAATGATACGCATCATGAACAATAAATATAGGTATGTCGAATATTAATGAAAAAAAACTGATGTGTATTGATATAATAAATGTATAGATAAGCAATCAAACCATCGATAATACAGTTAGGTATAAAATGTTTAAAATTGTTTGCATCAGTTTATACATCAATGCACGGTCTTGGCGTGAATACCCGTGAATAAACGTACATACATATTTATTTTGTAAAGCGGTTTCGGTTTTTATTGATATATAGTGTTTTCAAGTTATTTGTACTGTACTTATAGCTATATTTAACTGTCTTTCACTCTTTCAGCACAGTGTGCAAGGTGGTGTGTGGATTAAAATAAGACCTTTATAATAGTATAATGATTTGTCAATTCATACGATGTTAAGTGTAACTATATAAAGTGTAATTATAAGTAGTTATCTTTAAATGCACACTCATTATAACATTTGCATTTGAAAAATGTATCTGATTGATATGTTCGTTTTGCAATATTATTTCATGCATGAGGTTGATGGATTTTTGCAATTAACACACTATCTTTTATTTGCATGTACTTACTGTCGCTGTATTCTTCTGATGAATAATACAATACATACTAAATCAGCCGCTATAACAATTCCAAGAACCGAAGACACAGCTACTTACGCGACAGAAGGACTCTCCGAACACTTTGTTGTATAGATAGATACCTCAGCTGTAACACGCATATTGGAATTTAACATGTTTGTGATAGTAATATAGCATAGCGAAATTATGAGAAAGTGCACTTATAAGAATTTGGATTAGTACATCGATGAATACAGTTCAGATCGCTTTCGTGTTGGCGATATACATGCAATAGTTGTGAGTTGTAATCGATGAAGTAATATTTGTCAAAATACAGTAATTGTAAACTTAATAGAAGCATTCAAAGTTAATAAAAAAAACAAAACGCAATAAATTCGTACGTGCACAAAAACCATGTTGCATCCTGTACCCATCGTGACACTGAAGAGACCCTACGCACGATCCATTGACGTGATGACACGTGTCACAGTGACAGTCCATAGGGCAACTTTGTCCGTAGAAGCCAGATGTACAGGCTGTGTTACAAAAATAGTAGGATAAAATTGTCACAAAACTGAGAAATAACACTCGACTGCGCAGGTCGTTATATATAGCAAGTTGTATGATTTCATTTGGACATGTCGGGTTTTGACCTCAGAGGCATGGAGCACATTATATTGTTATATACCAAATATTTAATATTTTGGACATATGGTTTCAGAACCAACGGATTTGAAAATTAGTAACCATACCTGTCTTTATACAACACAATATCATTTATCTATGTTAAGGAAACCGATTTCCATTCCATGCGACACACAAACAAAGCACAAGGCGTACCACACGTACAGAAGAAACACAAAAACATAAATACAACTTCATGAACAACCCTTTAGTCTGCACACGTCATTAAAAAACTCTTTTAACTAAAAAAAGTTATTATAAAGGCCCAACTATACATAAATCTTTTTTAATAGTACAGCGCGACCACACTTTTACCACGATTAGAAGATGCATACACTAAATGTGTTTGTATAAAAACAGCCGCGCGCTATTTATAAAAAGAGGCTCTCTTTTATGAGCTTTTTAAATTCGTAATGAGGAGCAGTTCAAAACACACAACCCTTGATTGCATGCTGTAAATGTGTAGAACACATACAGTATTGTTCTAAGTTGAAGTCGAGGATGTAATATTAGTAGCTAAACAGTACTTGTAAATTAAGTAAGTTTATAATAATGTACCTAATAATCTTACTTAAGTAAGTATATAATAATGTCCCTTATAATTGTACAGTCACAAGTATGCTTGAACGTAATTATACAGTTTTTTCATACATAGAAACATTGCAAACTTTGCTCCAATGGTGACAGATACCATTTGGCTGTCAGCTGACACATCTTATCAACGCTTCAGTTACTATAAGTCCACCCAGGCGCACATTGATCATCTGAACAGTTACCAGAGATATGTACGCAGCTTGCTCCGGGTAGGCAATTACAAGGGAGGAGCAGTTTACACCAAACACGAACATAAAACGAGGCTAAGGATACGAAATACGGTTAAGTTATATTACGAGGAGTAACATTGGTAACAAGCAGTGCTAGTGAAGAGAGTTACATGTCAATGGTATACTTGCTTTTACACGTAGTTATAAGAACACAGGTTTTGCATGCAAACGCCGTTTAATGCACATCATTATAAACGTTAAATCCCCATAAACCACTCAAAATCAAGGAATATTTCGTAAAATATTGCGTAAAATAAAGTTAACCCATAAAAAATCAGTGTTCCTTATAGCAAAAGCAAAAATTTCAACGCTAGATGTGGTCTGGTAACATAGATTTAACCATATACAAAAAATCGTTAATAAGTTTGAGAATACAAGTTTTCATTCATCACGAGTGAATTAGATAAAACAACGCAAGTTGTTATGTACCTACGCTACAGTTGTCATGCATCCATCCAGCTGCTCATCGATTATTTGGACAGAAACCGTCAGCATGATTACAAGTTACATTTTTGAGACAATGACACATATTGGAGCAGTGAGAACCAAAGGTGCCAGTATTGCATGCTGCAATCATAAAACAACGATTCATCAATAATCAATCAAAGCGTTGTACGCTGACATAATGCTGCTTGCATTATATTAGAAACCGCATGTTGCTACCTACCTACGCGACAGTTGTCATGCTTCCATCCAACTGCGCATTGGTTGTTGGGACATGTACCATTTAAATGATTAAATGTTATATTATCGTGACAATGGCATATTGTGGAGCAGTTAGCACCAAACGTACCAGGGTAACAGGCTGTAATAATAAAACGTCGATTCAGCTATAGTAAATCAAGTGTTGAATGTCGAAAGACTGCGCCTTGCTATAACTTTAGTTTTATATCAAGAAAAATGTTAGGAGATGTTTAAGAAAACTAGTCGTCGTGAATAATGGATCAAAGTCATATAATTTATTGAAGACAAGTTGTGTATTGTTATATCGAGTTGTATACATGTTTTGACAGAAGTACTAAAGACTAAGGCTGTCGCCGCAGACTGAAAACGATCAGTATATTGTCACGACTCTGACTTTTATGAAAAGACATCTATTAAATACCTTCGGAGGCGGTAGCGAATCGTGTTTTTTTTAAATAAATTTCTTTTATTATTTCTTTCAGTTAAGAAGTGAAAATAAACACATTATGTCAATTTTCTTAAATATATTGTTGCATATTTTCAACATATCACACATTTATAAACATGTAATACATTCATGTCAATGATAATATTACGTGAGAACAGAGTTAGAGTTATAAATTAATAATTTTGCTAAAAATCTGCCAGATTTTCTGTTATATTTTTATATAACTTCTTTTTTTATGAGGTTGTTAATAACAAACCATCAGCTTTTAAAGCTTTTGTCTTTCTTTTGTTCTCCAACTTTATGTGTTATCACATACCGACCCAACCGTTCTGGTTAGAGTGTTTCAAACCCAGAAACATCAGCCTTTTATACCCTCGGAAATTCTGTCACCGCAGAATTCTACTTAATATTAGAATATCATAACGTGAACAGCAGAAGACTGACAGAATCGCCAATAACTTTAGATTGTTCAATGAAAAAACATAACATTTCACTATGTATCAACAACATATATATAATAATACATGAATTACCTGCATATTTGCTATTTTCGATGAGAATAACACTTTAAAACAATAAAACGAATACAGTTGTAAAGTTGACAGCAGATTGTTTATCTCGTGAACAGTGACGTCATTCTCAGCTACAACGCCACCTAGGGTTAAATAACACTAAGGTTTACATGTGTTACAATATCTACCCATGTGGACAAGTTCCGTTACATGCTTCAAAAAATGTCACCAGTTGTAATCTTAAAAAAATCAAACCTTTTTACCATTTTAGAGTTATACACTCTACTAGTTACATACTAGTTTGATGATTTTTGAGTGTACTTAATCGTTCATTTAAAAGAATAATTATTGTGTAAAATTTGCACTTAATCAGTGTTGCATTATTATTAAATTATTAATGCGGTTATTTACCACACATTATTTAAGCTAACTGAGCACGAAGTGGTCATGGGAAGCCCTTGTGATCATACTGTGTCTTTCGTCACAATTCGAGCGTCAACAAAGTCTGAACGGCATCTCCTCCAACCGCTAGGCTTAATTTGTTGAAAACTCAGAGCAGGAATAAATGTCGAGCGGAGCTCTGCGAAAATTTGATCAGTCATTTCGGCCCTTTGTATAAGATGGTGACTGAGGCTTAAATGAAAGTGAAACCGCTCATTGAAACTTTATGAGACTTTGCGAAGACGATACTGTGTTGGTTAAATATGTTCCAACTGCAGTAACATGAAATACAACAACAAATGAAGTTATCAAAACTTGTTTGAGGCATCACCTCCTAACCTTGAGTTGATTTAACTTAAACTCATTTGATGGTCCTATAAATATGATGTTGATAATATGGGACATGCAAACGACATCTCCTGAAAGAATGATTTTTTTATCAAACTTTGCAGACATGCAGTAAATTGTACCATATTAGATTTGTATACAGGTTTCCAGCGCGTTACACATTTAAGTCACGTCAGTTAAGATTGTATGCGTGACGAATGAGAGCGACATTTCTTTAATATTGATGAAACGATTACATGAATGATTGCTGGTCCTTTTAAAACCTTACATTTATTTATCTCGTCCGTTATATTGAATATATAAGTTCTCTTGAGCTAAACTAATGTTTAAGTAAACCCACAATACCTTTTTAACAAATCTGTAGAATTCGATTTATAACATGTATAAATGCATACAAATCCACTTAAAAACCAGCTTGAAGGCAATTGAGATGCTCTTTGTCAGTTATGATGATTGATTGATCATTTACAAAACTAACATAAATCAGTCCCGTCTGTTGCATTTAGTGGTAAGGTGACCTAAAGATTAATTTTGAAAGAGAACGATGTGATTTTAATAACATCACATTTAAAACTTTCGAATTAGTTTAACAGGATTTAGACCTGATGAGTGGATGGTATTTTGTGGTGTTTTTTTTCCATTAAAGGCCGCTGGCGAGATTATTTGATCGTTTCAATATATGTTTCAATACGTACATGAAGGTGAGCAATATATGGCCTTCTTTCACGAAGGATTTTGTATTATTTTATATTATTTATGATTTTGTTATTATTTATGAAAATGCATCTCTTTTAAAATTGTTAAAAATGTTTTACTATATGATTAGATATGGTGTATTTTAGCCGCCACCTTCCTTTGAAAACCATCAGAAGATAAATGACAGCATCGAGGTAGGATTAGTGTTGTTGACAGTATATTTAAAGACTTCATAGTGGTTATAGCTGATGTACATGTGAGATAGTTACATAGCGCCCACCTTNTCAAGCATATAATTTTTGCTATCAGTTCATCTATTGTGAGGCACTATGGAAAAACTTTTTCCCTTCAAGCACTTTTTAAATGGCAGCCGAAATACACATATAATAAACAAGTTTTACGGATACTACCCGCTTACCATTCAGATAACGTGACTAAGCACATGTTTAACCTGTTAGATGTATTGAAATCCGGTTTGCAATCAATGAATCCACTTGAATCATAATGTAATGCGAAAACTTGCTGCTTGCTTGTTTTTCATATGACCGTCACGATCTGTGCCGTTCTGACCAGCAGTCTCTGTCCCGAAAGCGCCTTTCTTTTTGTGACGTATGCCGCAGCGTCTGCATGTGTTTGTGTTTTATTGTCATGTAAATAAATCAAAAAGTAAAGGCGAGCCAGTAAAAAATGGAAGCCCTCGTGCGGGTTGGCCTTTGTGGGCCAATCTTAGAAGATTTTGATCGTGGCTGTACAGTGTGTGCTCAACAGTGGCTTGCCAAATCAAGACGCAAAAAGAGATTAATGGCTGCTTATAAGCCAAGTGCAAAAAAAACAACAACAGAAAAACTGTTAAATTCAAACAAAAGTGATTGCTTTATTGTGTACAAGACTGCTTGTTAAAGCGAGTTAACACTACATGTACAATTTATTATTAATTCTAATCCTTTGAACATAAATACTCCTTAAAAGTATCAGATTTTAATTTTAACTCTTCAATTAAAAATGTCATGAGTGAAATACCCCTCGATTGAAAAAAATATCTGGAGCTCTGCATACAAACACCACACATGGCAATTACTCTTATTTAGGAAATTGTAGGGTTATGTGTTTTGTGCCTCCTGAAATCTTATATTGTTAATGAGATATATCCTTAAACAGATTGTGAAAGACGGACTGACGAATGGATGCACGAATTGTACATGAATTCTTTATTAAAAAAGTGATTTGATTGGTTGTCGGTATTAATGTGGTGTTTGTTAAGTGTATTTACTTATTATTTTAAAAGTTTTGCCTGCATGTGATTTACTATCTATATTTTGTTCTTTTCAGGGAGGAGATGAAAGTATCTTTGGAAGCACGGGCTAGAGACTTGAAGTGATATCTTGATAAATGAACAGTTAACAGAAATAGAAAATGTTAAAAAGTGTCACAGAGTAATGTTCTTTTAACTCTTTATAATGGACCAGCCTTGACAAACTACCAAACTGACCTGTTGAATAACATGATCATGCAAGTATTGCAGTGAAAAAAATTTAAAGTAAAGATGGAATAAAAAAATTAAAATATCAAACATTTTGACAATTCAACAAATCGAACAACATTTCATGTTTATTTCTTGGTGTAGTGTTAATTAGATCTTGCAGCCCAATTCATGACTGGGGCGGTTGAGTATTTTCATTAAGCATCTTTAAGTATTTTTAGATATTCAGATTTCATTTGAAATCAAAGACCTATAATACATGTATTGTATAGGTCTTTGTTGAAATTAAGTTCATGTATTATTAGTACAATTTAATATGTTTTTGGTATAGTAAACCACAAATTCAAGATTTTTTTATGACAACTTGTTAGGTGTTTTATGTTTGTATACTGGTAGCAAGTTTTGCTTATTCATAAATTGACAAGTTAAACTTACTTTGTGAATACTGCTGTACTTCTATATGAAGTTGATACTGAATTATTATTGTACTTCTTAA
>VMBQ01013663.1:0-10114 GCA_007657795.1 Dreissena rostriformis | reverse complement strand
TGATCTCCCCTGCTGTGTGACGTCACACATGAACAAGCATTTTCGCGTTCGCTTAGAAGATAAGCGATGGTATCCGGACAATCGCTCCTACGGACAATCGCTCCTACGCTAAATTTGACAGGGCGGACAGTCGCTCCTACGATCTTTTGACAGGGCGGACAGTCACTCCTACGATGTTTTGACAGGGCGGACAATCGCTCCTACATTATTTTGACAACCCGGACAGTGGCTCCTATTATTTTAATTACCGGTAAAATAAAAGTAAAGAAGAACATGTGCAAATATGAAATAAATAACAACATTTCATCTATGCGGGTTTTATGTTAATTCCACTCGCAAAACGGCGCTTATTCCAATATATTATGTGCCGTGGTATATTTTAGTATTTTACATTCAATATATATTTTTTTCTCTAAACAACACATTATAATTACCTTGCAGTTGAAACAACAATAAAACCAGTTAAAAACACATCGTTGACAATCACAAAACTGAATGACATCAATTAAAAATATGGCTTCAAAAACTGCAAACTGTTATTTTACACCTGTCGGTGCTGTCTGTGTAGATCAAAGGTCTTTGATGTGAGTGCCGAATTTCCGCGGATTTCTAGCTGTAAACTTGTAACGCATCAGCTGGTTGACTATTCATTGCGCAATACTACATTACCACAAGATTGGGATAAAAACTATCGGACTTTACTGCAGTTTAACTGGGATTTTAAACGGGTGTTAGAAAATATATTGTGATTGCTGGAATTTAAATGGGAGATTGCTTTACAGGTATTATTTGTCAATGGATTGACTTGAAAATTAGGGCGAAATTAAAAATCACTATTTTGCAAACAAAATCATAACACAATAATTCAGAAGTTTAAAATATTAATAGTGCTGATTTTGACTTCAATCTATAGTGTGATTGTGCCTAAACAAGCGTGACCTCAGAGATAATGTTTCGTGCTGTCAAAATCATATAGGAGCCACTGTCCGGGTTGTCAAAATAATGTAGGAGCGATTGTCCGCCCCGTCAAAACATCGTAGGAGCGACTGTCCGCCCTGTCAAAACATCGTAGGAGCGACTGTCCGCCCTGTCAAATTTAGCGTAGGAGCGATTGTCCGTAGGAGCGATTGTCCGGGATTCCTCTTTACCACGTTTATGTTAATAAAGTCACTTAGCTAAGATCATATTTACAAAAATGTATATAGCCTTCCTTCCTATCTATTCGGCCACTCCTATCTATTCGGCCACTTTCTTATGACGTCATAAACTGTGAATCCGTGTATCCGCGCGTGTCCGAATTCTCAGCAAGTCATAATAACATTCGTTTCTTGATCATCAGGATACTAAAATGCGTCAAAAACAGATATAAACTTGTTGTTTATAATGTATTGGCCTGTACTCAATTTAAACTCGTTTCACATGTCAATATCTCTTAAATTGTTATTTTTTGTCGTATTTTCACAAATCAGGCACTCGTCAGCCTTTCCAGGTTTTTCTGCGGTCACGTGACTCATTCACTATTACTGAAGCGCTTAATTTGAGGCTCGTCTATGTGTTGACTGTCGGTTTCGACGATCCGCTAAAAAATAAGCGTTCACAATTAAAATCCAATTTGCGTCCGTTATTAAATTATCACCTTTTTCTGCTAGGCAAACCCATCAAGGTACCATAATAGGTACATAAAGTATTCCAATTAGACCATATTAAAGGCAGTTTCTGGGGTTCGGTTGAATGAAAAATCTATGAGTTAGACGGCCGTGGAGTATGGTATCCCATACCAGACGCTCCGTGATAGGATAAGCGGTGAGATTGACCCTGAAAATTTCGAACGAGAAACTCTCTTCACAAAAGAAGAAGAATTAGGTCTCGTCGAGTTTACTGAGGTGATGGCATGGTTGGGGTACGGAGTTTCTTACGCTACACTGCAGAAGTATGCCGGTTAAATGGCATTCCTATTGGGGAGAAGACAGCATATGTTGGTTGTAGGGTTTTTGCAGAGGTGGCGATCAAGAGTCGTATCAAAGAAACCGTCCGCTTTAGACATTAACAGGGCGAAAATTCGACACCAGGGTAGTCTGTATAGTTCTTCTATAACAATCTCGACAAGACTCTTTCTGAGCATGGATTAAATGACTGTCCAGCGCGGGTTTACAATATGGACGAGACCGGAATAAGTCCTGAGCATCGCCCGCCGAATGTGATTGCTCTCACAAAAGAAAAGCCCCAGTCAGTAACTTCACCACGGTCAGCAACTACCACTCTCATAGCTTGCGCCAACGCACAATATACACACACACTTAACCACACGAAAAATTCAACTCAGCCTTATTCAAATTAAGTTATTCCCCGTACCGAACCTAATTCTACACGCCATTGCACGTGCCAATCATCGACCAATCAGAGTGGCCGAATAGATAAGAAAGCGTCAGAGGGATCCTGACATACAACTGTCAAATCAAAAACGTGTTGTTTTTTTAAACAAACCGTTTCCGATGGAAGTTCGCGTTACAACTTGTTTGTTATGTATAGTTTGTTAACATATTGTGTTATACTGGTTTATTGTATTGTTTATTAACAATCCAGAGCTCATGATATCCTTAAGTGGCCGAATAGATAGGAAAACAGGCTATTCAAATACAATGGAATACTCTTCAACGCCACGGTGGACATCTACTGAAGAGGGTAATATTTGCCATATTAGTTATGTATATATTTATCATAGGAATAAAGACATATTCAAACATGATTTTCGGAATTATTTAAAGATATTTGTCAGTCAACTTCTTCAAGTCCCAGTCCATTGTGTCCACATCCACAGGTGTCGCTTCTTTACTTATCTGTGTGTTTATGCGCGTTGTATGATGAGAAATCTGTAGTTCTATTTTCATTTTGCACCAAAATGTGTATGAGACGTTTCCTGTTTGCTATCACAAGACCACGAAACCTTTCATGACTTTATAACGGACAGGGTAGCTCTGACCAGACTGCTCGAATGCGCAGGCTAGACTGGATCTATGATTGCTGCATATGGCATTTTCGTATGACGTGACTCATATGTTTTAGGTTAAGCATTACAACAGATGGCTTCCAATCAAACAAGTAAGAAAAGGGGACAAAAGCTTTCATTAAAGAAAAAGGAAAACAGTTCCAAAAGCTCTGCAATAGTTGTCCTTCCAAATGTAGAGTCTCTTAATGAATCCAGCGAATTCAAGCTGCCTAAGAAAGGCCCAGGGCTTGTTCAAGCTACTCTATTTCCGTCAGCTGTTGCGGTGAAAGGTAAGTTTGATAGTCTCATAATATCTTGCTTATCCACATTATTGGGATTACAAAGGCCTATTTATTAAATGATTGTTTCCATTGTTTTCTGATACCACTTAACATCTTAGATTGTATATGCCCTGTAAGGAAGTAAAGGGTGTATACTGGAGTCAACAAGGACATCTGTCCATCTGCCTGTGTGTCTGTACATGTACGTCGACACAAACTTGTCCAAAGGCGTTCTCTGACACTTGTCAACATACAACATTCAAACTTGCAGAATGCATACAATGCTTTCTCAGGGACCTATACAACAGGTCCCTGGCTTTCTCTATGATATGAATTTGTGCATGTTTAATTTGTATCACTTTGGTGACAAACTCTAGTTTACTTTTGATTACACAAAATCATGTAAACCTCAATGCAACAAAATAACAAAGTTTGTCCCTTATTATGGTACATGATGCCTATAAATACTTAAATTGTATTTGAATAACTGAAATCATACTTTGAATATCAATAGAGTGATGAGCTGGACTATAACTTAAGTCAGTTATACAGTGAATGGTTCTTAGTCTGTGTTTGTGATATTGTTGTTTCATGTTTCAACAGAAAATGTGGTTGATTTGGAGGAGGTGTCGTGCCAAGTGTGCAGTAAGGATCTCTCCCACATGAACTCTACACGGAGACTTCAGCATGTCAACAGGTGAGACATCAATGGCTCATACAGACAAAGAATTCCCTCTCAAAGATAAGAACTTCATAGTAAATACTGCCATAAGATATAGAGAAGACTTTACAAACTTATTCCTTAAAATTTTAAATAGTATGCAAGCCACCCTATATCCTGTTACCCCTTGTGTGAAATCAATTAATTTACCATCAACTCGCATTGCCTGTAATTCACTTTTATTAGCTCGGCTGTTTTCGAAGAAAACCAGAGGTATTGTCATAGCCCTCTCGTCTTCCGTCGTCGTCGTCGTTGTCCGAAAACTTTAACATTGGCCATAACTTTTGCAATATTGAAGATAGCAACTTGATATTTGGCATGCATGTGTATCTCATGGAGCTGCACATTTTGAGTGGTGAAAGGTAGGGCTGTCACGATACGCCATGAGCGTATCATGATATATCGCGATATGGCAATATTTTCCAGAATGTATATCTGTGAAGAAAACAGCAGGAAAAAAAGGTTTTACAATTAAATTAAACTCAATAATCTGAAAACACTGGTATCATGGTATGACAAGAAACTGTAATGAATAAGAAAAATAATTGATTTTACTTTGTATTAAGTTTCATGCCAAAATGTTGCCAAATATCACTTTTCGTTTTGTTGTTTTTCGCAACTTTATACTCATTGTTATTGTTATTCGCGTCTTTTTGGACAATGCCAGCCATGTTTTTTTACAATAGCTGTTACTACGATCTGTGTAAATTGAACGCTTCAAGGACAGGCTTAAAATGCGGAGTAAGTGAAACCTATTATTAAATATCTGTAGCGTTCTGACTTTTCCTCAACTTATTCAGCATCTAAAGATAACATGATTCGGAAGTGCCATGCTTTGAACGAGGGATATACTAAAGAAAGAAAAGTAAGAAATATAATAAACATGTTTCTGATAGTTATGAACTTATTTGCATATGGTTTCGGTCCAAACTTCCAAAAAGATACGGAACTGTACAGGCTTGTATAGCTCCGTATTTTAAACGTGAAAATTAAACATCTACACGTGGAAGCGCTTGCTTCCTGGATATCAACGGATTGTTTATTTAACCCTTTTTAGTTACTTCCACAGTTTTCAAAACGATTATTATATCAAAATATGTTATGTATTTATCCTCTGTGTTCATAAATGAATAATTAGATTAAAAAACCGGTGCTGCAACGCCGTACCGCGGTGCGATTTTTTTTAACGACATGCACCGCGATATACTGGTTTACCAGTGAATCGTGACAGCCCTAGCGCTGAAAGGTCAAGGTCATCCTTCAATGTCAAAGGTTAAAAAAAAACATTTATTTTTTTTGGTTTTTCATGTGTATCTCATCGACCTGCACATTTTGATAGGTGAAAAGGTCAAGGTCAATGATGACCTTCAAGGTCAAAGGTCAAAAATCAAAATCCAAGCACCCACAGCCGAGCGTTGGCACCCGCTATGCGTTGCTCTTGTTATACCTCTGCATTGTTATCAACCTGGTACAAAGATGCCTGATATAAAAAAAATCAGGCTAGTAGGCGTTAAAATCAGCCCATGTTTGGAGGTAGGTCATATTACTTGGAATCAACAATAAAGTCTTCATTTTTGATATACATGAACAATCAAATTCAACAATTTGATACCAAGATTACTTGTTCAGCACAAAAAGGAGAAAAAACTACAACTAAAAACGCAGTTTACAAATATTTAGTTGAATCGTTGTGACATCATTATGAAACGTCATACAACATATTCATTTCTGCCAAAAATGCAGAGTTAGAACGATTATATTTAATTATTTCTTAAAAGATGGGTCGAAATATTTATTTATTTTTTCAAATTTAGTACCTAATACTGTCTTGTGTAGGTGTATGGACCGTCAGGAGGAAGGGGAGAGGTGTGAGGAGAAGGGGAGGCAACTACTGCAGGCGGCACACAATCTCGTGCTGGACTGTCCCATATGTGGCAAAGTCTGTAATACAGAACTGGTGAGTGATAGCAGAATCATTTGTATAGAAAGATTAACTATACCGGTACATCAGTTGCTGAATGTGAGCTCTATACCGGTACATCAGTTGCTGAATGTGAGCTCTATACAGGTACATCAGTTGCTGAATGTGAGCTCTATACAGGTACATCAGTTGCTGAATGTGAGCTCTATACCGGTACATCTGTTGCTGAATGTGAGCTCTATACCTGTACATCAGTTGCTGAATGTGAGCTCTAATCGCCCCTAATAAATAAACCTTCCATCCAAATAAAAGGTTGTGGAATTGTATAGTTATCTAAAAATCTTCAAGTAT
Organism: Dreissena rostriformis; assembly: GCA_007657795.1. Lineage (NCBI taxonomy): Eukaryota > Metazoa > Mollusca > Bivalvia > Myida > Dreissenidae > Dreissena > Dreissena rostriformis. Next base: position 3,854 of record VMBQ01013663.1, on the reverse strand, counting down.
GATGTTTTATTTTGACATAAAATAAGGTTGTATTTATTTACATAAGTATAGCTTGATAAACTTACCTAAGTCTCATTTACTTTATTAGCATAAATTATGTGCTGAAACTATTTTCAAAATACTCAAGTTAGAATTTAAAATATTGTAATAAATCACAAAAGTATTTCATTGGGACCTGAAGGTCAGTTTTACGACTACATTGTGAGGACTACTTATTCCAGCTCTATTACTGTATATGTTCTTGCAACAGAGTCGTAAGAGCCACTTGAAGAAATGCTGCGTAGACCAGGGTGTATCTACGGACCGCATGTTACAGCTTGTGAGGGACCAGGAACTGGAACGGGAGACCTCCCTGGCAGCAGGGGTTATACCTCCGGCCCTCAAGTAAGTAGGCCTGTTTTTAAGCATTGCACTTTTCCTTACATGGGTACGTCCTGATGCTTCTGTTTTCGACTATTGGGTGGAGCTTGCTCTGTGTTTGACTATTGTGTGGAGCTTGGTCTGTGTTTGACTATTGGGTGGAGCTTGGTCTGTGTTTGACTATTGGGTGGAGCTTGCTCTGTGTTCGACTATTGGGTGGAGCTTGCTCTGTGTTCGACTATTGGGTGGAGCTTGCTTAATCTTGCACAGATGAATGACCTTAATGTGTAGATGACTGAACAGAAATGAATTTTGGCTGTGAAGAGTTTTTATTAGAATAATGGTCATTAGTCTTCGTAACCTCTAACGAATAAATGCAGTCAGCACAGGCTAATAATGGTCTAAAGAATATATGCAGTCAGCACAGGCTAATAAGGGTCTAAAGAATATATGCAGTCAGCACAGGCTAATAAGGGTCTAAAGAATATATGCAGTCAGCACAGGCTAATAAGGGTCTAAAGAATATATGCAGTCAGCACAGGCTAATAAGGGTCTAAAGAATATATGCAGTCAGCACAGGCTAATAAGGGTCTAAAGAATATATGCAGTCAGCACAGGCTAATAAGGGTCTAAAGAATATATGCAGTCAGCACAGGCTAATAAGGGTCTAAAGAATATATGCAGTCAGCACAGGCTAATAAGGGTCTAAAGAATATATGCAGTCAGCACAGGCTAATAAGGGTCTAAAGAATATATGCAGTCAGCACAGGCTAATAAGGGTCTAAAGAATATATGCAGTCAGCACAGGCTAATAAGGGTCTAAAGAATATATGCAGTCAGCACAGGCTAATAAGGGTCTAAAGAATATATGCAGTAAGCACAGGCTAATAAGGGTCGACTTTTTATTGTATTTTTTATTTAAAAAAAATCTCTTCTTGGCAAAAATCTAGTCAAGGCGGAAAGTATCGTCCCTGATTAGCCTGTGCAGACTGCACAGGCTAATCTGGGACCACACTTTACGCACATAAATTAAACGCCGTTTTTACTGAGCGCGTCTCAAACTTTATTAAAATATATTCGAGCATTTAATCTTGTGCACATGGGTTTTTGTGGAATATTATATCAACCATAGCGGAGTTTTGTAACAACCTGTGGAATGTAGGGGAATCCATGTTCTGTGGTACATTTCTAGTTTATTCAACTTTGATGGCAATGTAAAACTTACAAAAATAGTAACTGCATCACATTGCATTAAAGCCCCCTTACTTCTCAAAATAAACGAAAATTTCATACTATATTTAGCAAAATAAAGTTAAACAATTAAAAATCAGTGTTCCTAATAGCAATTGCCGAAATTTCACAACCAATGTGGTATTAAGGGTATCATGTTTGCAGATTTTTCTAAACGTTTGAACGAAATGAAATAAACAAAATATTACCGTTTAATCGGTATCCCTATGTCTGTTTTAAAAGCATTTTTACCATCGCATTTCCAAACTGAAATTAGTAATTATTTCCGGAAGTTATATTCAGTGCATATCCCTTTCGCGCAATGACGTCATATTAAAAACATAAACTATTATAAACCAGACCATCCGTATCACCACATGTGTATTCGTCATTCTATAAAAACAATTTAAAGAATGTCGAAAATAATGTAAAATCGACAAAAAATACTGTATCCGAAAACGACACTCCGAAATTTTTTACGTATTTTGCACCTGAAATACAATGTGCATACCGTTTGACTGCAGAAAATGAAAAACCAGTTAACTAGCAAAAACGTAGTCAATATATAATTTGGTTAAAATATTGCTTTTCCATGTTAATGCAGTGCTTTACTTTGCTTATCAATCACTTAAAATATTTCAAGATGGCGGCATATGCACTGTTTCGTTGCCAAGTTGTAAGAATTTCGAAAAGTAGCGAAGATTTTCTGTTGGTTTCCGTCATGTCCGTGCCATCCGCTAACCAATCAGAAATAAATTACTGCCGAATTCGGTAGTGCCCAGATTTACCGCAAGCACCCGGATTTCGCAGTTCGTCGTCGATATACTTCATACCGCTAGTCGGCTACATTATTTACACCGGTGACCCGAATATTTATTATATTGATATTGACTGTTGTTTAAACGTTTACTGTTTTTGTAAACGTTTTTGGGCAAAATACGAAACGCGACCGTTTAAACGTGATACCCTTACAGGTAACATAGATTTTTGTAGATAGAAAATGCTCGGTTTTTTGTGACACAATAAATTCCATTTTAATTTCCCGCAAATATATATCCATTCATACCACACACGAACACTAAATTGGTACCATGTTAGTTTTCATGTGTCGTATGAATGGATATCGTAAAATGGAATTAATTATGCAATTTTAAAAAAACAAGCATTTTGTATCTACAAACATCTATGTTACCAGAGCACATCTGGCGTTGAAAATTTGGCAATTGCTATAAGGAACACTGATTTTTAATTGTGTCACTTTATTTTGTGAAATATTGTATGAAATGTTCGTTGAATTTGAGTAGTAATGGGGCTTTAAGATGTCAATAACTGAATAAGCAATGAACTTCATAAAATTCTGATGGCCTCATTTCAGCTTTAACGAATGTATAATTTAGTCAAATTCTAGTATAACAAGTGGACATTACAAGATTATTTTTTTAATTCCAGAATTAAAGATCAGTTTTGCTATTTTCTTCTGTAAGGAGGTATATCTAAACACCATGTAAATTTTGCTAGAAGCAATGTATAATTTTTGCAATAAGTAACATTTAATATTGCACATTGAATATTCTGTGTGTGTGCTGTGCATTGAAGGTCCAAGCTACCCAAAGCACCTGTGGCCAAGACAAGGAAACTCAAGGAGCCCAAGAGGTATGCTGTTGCTACTGGCCTTGTTGTATATGACATGATATGAACTAATAAAATGGAACCTCACTTTGGGAAAACGGGGCTTAATGCATGTGAATAAAGTGTACTCCCAGTTTACCCTTGCAGTTTGCACAGGCTAATCAGGGATGACACTTTGCGCCTAAACCTGATTTCCACTTAGAAGAGACTTCATTTAAATAACAAAATCCATAAAAGCGAAAAATGTGGTCCCTGATTAGCCTTTGTTTACTGCACAGGCTAATCTAGGATGACACTTTACGCACATGCATTAAGCCCAGTTTTTCCAGAGCTAGGCTAAATTTAAGTGTGCTACCCGACATTTTTTGATGGAGCAGACATAAAAACTGTACTGAAGTTTTAAATTCATTTGTTAAATCCTCTTAATTTGTTAATGACATGTATACTAGTTAATAAGGTAAAATATATAAGTTTTTGCACATTATCTTAATTAAACACATGACATATTATATATGGATAGAAATGTACAGTCCAACCTGAGAACAGCGGTTAGTCAAGGAAAAATAGCCAAAGTGGCCGTTGCAGACAGAAGACCACTGTTCTCAGGTGACCACTTTTTAGATGGTTGGGCAGTT
>VMBQ01013662.1:2666-16627 GCA_007657795.1 Dreissena rostriformis | reverse complement strand
TCTTAATTTAATTTCTGTTTCAGCTTGCCATAGGGCCTCACCAGAACTACTTCGCTTTATTGAACTTATTTGCGTATGGAACCTTCAAGGATTACAAAGGTAATTTACATCAGTGTTTTCATGAAGAAAAAGAATTTTACATTATCATTTTCAAACAATTCTTGTTCAACATAATTGTCATTCCAATTTATTTACAGGAATCTTAGTGTTATGATTGGGTGTACAGTGTACTCCCTCTCCATATACCGGAATCCTATGAAAACCCAGCAGTTCCAGTTCTGTTTGTTTGCCAAACAGCTGTAGCTGTATTGTTTCTGTACACAAATTTACATTTGCTAACTNTATTAAAAAGGTCAAACCTGGATTGCGCTTATCTTATTATCAGTTTGACAATAATATATAATAGTACAACATGAAATAAGGATTTATATTCTAAAGTAGATTAAGAAAGCAAGGTCACGAAAATGTGATCTTTAAAGTTACCTCCCTGGTGAATATATATCAATAAGTAAATCATATCCTCTGATTTTGGAGGTTTTGCTCTGTAAGTTTGACAGTGATGCACAACACAGGTTTTGAGCATTTCCGAATTTCAATTAAGAATAGTTTCAAGGTTTGTTGATGGTAATTTCTTCTTCATAAAATGTGTTTGGCAAATTATTTAGTGAAAGTGGTAATTATTTTGATAAATCTCTTTAATTACAATTTTTGAGGTCTTAGAACTTCCATGTGGGACACCTTGAACTTTTTGTTTTTAACTGATTGTTTTGCAGAAAAGAAGGCAGAATTGCCAGAGTTGACACCTGGTATGCTCAATAAACTGCGTCACCTTACCATGGTTTCACTAGCGACAAAAACTAAGGTACTTATGTCATGTATCATAATTCTCATGTTGAATGTTTATATTGCATGGGTACATGGTATTTTTTTTACTTTGCAGCCTTGGTTATTTCATTTTAAAATGCTTCTTTTTGCTGTAATCCATATTTATTTATATTTCTGTGTTTCNACCTATTTACTAAATAGGCTAAATAGGCTAAAATAGGCTAAACAGACTGAAGAGGCTGTTAAATTGGCTAAATAGGCTAAATAGGATGTATGTTTCAACCTATGTACTAAATGGGCTAAATAGGCTAAATAGGCTAACTTCACACACGTTTCAATCGCTGACACTTTGACACGCTCGCATACTCGCATACAGGAAGAATGGTAATAGAATGGTATACGTTTACATGTATCAAATACCGCATTCACTAGGGGGAGTAGTCGTATTAACTTAAACTTAAAATGAAAAAAACTTAAGTGGGTAAATTGGTTAAAAGGTCGGAAAGTTAGAACATTATAGTTGCATAAATAAACAGTTACAACAAAAATTCCATTATTGACGGTCCATAAGGACGGCAACGCATTTCTGAGACAGTTTTTAGTCTTGTCGATTTAAACACTTAAATTGGTAAAATACTAAGAACGACCCATTTTCTACGAGGAGGCCTTTATATTTGCAATGGTCAATTTGTCGTTTCTTTCGTCTTAACATTTTATTTTTGTTTCGTGGGTAACTCGAGAAATGTTATTGCTAGAGTGATGTCATCTTATATACAAATTTACCATCATACACACTTTTTCAATAGACCCGGATTTATGTTCCTTTTTAGCACTAAATTCTTGCTCGCGCTCTAATAATCGGTATTGTTGCTTGAAAAAATAAAATTCATACATATATCAAGCATATGTATATACATAAGGGCCTGCATATGAAGAACAATTAGTAAGTACAATTATTAAACGAGACTTAAAATATGCCTCAATCATGAAACATATTTCCGGAAGTCATTGTTACGACGATTTCGAAACGCACTTAAAATAAACATATTATAACGGCGCTTGGTTATTCACAGTCTTTCCAAGAGCTACCATGTCCGCTAATGAGATTACAACACCTCGCATGACTTTATAGCGTGACTTTATAGAGGACTGGTTAGTGCCTGACGAGAATGCGCAATTGTCAATATATTGTTGTTGTTTTTCTTTTTTATCGAGTGCACCGGGATTATCTCCCATATGGCCATCGCCCCCAGAAAGACGTGTTAGTTGGTTACGGGGGATAGTGCAAGATACAGGAGACGACCCGTTCCAGAGGTGACCCTGGGTCTTTTTAGTGCCCGGTGTATAGCACCTAGTACACTGCACCTCGGTTTAACGTCTCATGCGAAAGACGAGTTAGTAGGTTAGGTGCAGCGGGGGATCGAACCAGCGATCTCTGGATTGTGAAGCCAGTGTGTTACCACTAGACCACGGATCCGCTACTGTCAATATATTAACACTGTGATGGCTTATGTATATCATATCGTGCTGACGTGTCGGCGGGTCAGAAGAAGGTCGACAACATTGAAACAGAAAAGAACACAAAGATGACAATTCGTAAATCAACACTCTGTTATTACGTCCCATACATAAATATTTGAGAATGCTCGAATGATAACTGACACGATAATGATGTGTAGCGTTAACAAGGTCTTTAATGTGAAGCGTTCGGGTCATTAACATGCAATATGTCAACGTATATGTTATCACATTGTTGAGATATATATTGACGCCTTTGTAAATGCTTTGTGTCCCAATGAGACGGAATTAGGGCACTCATAGTCACACCTATACCTTATGTTGTTTGCGTGTCCGATATATAAATTTAAAATGTCATAGTTATTGGGAAAAAGTCATTAAAAAAATATTATTCAAACTGCCAGTGTCACCTCTACTGTTTTATATAATTTAATAATTATGTTTAAACATGACTACAGCTTCTCATGTGCGAAAGATGTAATAATTTTACTGATCATATTGGACATATATGATAATCCTAACAAACTTTTACAAACATCGTTGATCTGAATTATACTTTTGTAATTATGAACATGTATATGGAGACATTTGTATGCTTTTGGGGTAATACAATTAACTAGTTTTTTCAGTAAAGTGAAAAATAAATATTTTCACGAGCGCTAGCGCTAGTGAAAATATATAAATAGTTTCACCTACTAGGAAAATAGTTCACGGTTAAATCCTGAAAGCAATGTTTATTATTTAATGTATTTGATTATTCTTTTCATAAATGATTGGTTTAAGACGTTTATAGTCGCTCTTTCTTATCATATATCCGTAGTAATTGGATTATCAAATCAACATCCCGGCGCCGTGTTTGATTACAATAACTGTGCCGTAGATTTCAGACATACTTATCGACACATTGACATGTGGCTGTTTTCCACACATCAGCACACTTTACGACGAGCTAGTACAACTAAGCCAAACATGCAAATATTTTTGTCTAGCAAACTTATTTTTTTTATATATTTTTTTTCAATTTAAATGGATAATGTTCCTTTAAGTTGCTTTTCCCATCATAAAAGCACATTTGCGCACTATACAATTTCATTCGACATTTAATATCAAATTCCTCGATTATTTCAAACTGATATTGTTGATACATGTTGCGTAAGAAAGTATGTAAATGTGTTCATAAAATTAATAGCCTGCGCGCATAAAATGCATATTAAAAGTGTTCATAAAATGTTAACCCCAAACACAAGTAACCAAATATTAATATACAGACACATCTCTTTAACAATTTATAATAATACTAACCATAATATACAGTTCATGCATTTTATATACACATGCACATACAATCAGATTTGACAGCTTATTTGTTTGTACAGGTTCTTAAATTTCTTAAATATTATCATTAAACATTTTGTTTTCTAAATGTTTGGCGATTATTAACGCGTAATCAATAAATTATATTTTATATCGTGTTGATGTAGCTGAAATTTCACTATGTGTATATGTGTTTATGTACATAAAATGTTGGTGAAACGCTCAATTGAAAAAAATAAAAGAGCATGCGTTAACTGTAGCGCGTAACGTGCATTACGGTGCATTAAATGGGAAACAAGACGTAAAACATTCAGAATTAAATGACTAATATAATTACTTAGCCTGAAACATTCAACCAGTGAGAAAAGACAAACGTTTGACACATTTCAATGTACAGTTGGGCGTCTGTGCGAACACCATTACTGTTAGCAGCTTCAAATAGTTCAACTCTTCCCTGTCCAAACATCAGTTAAATGTTTTAAATATCCAAGCAAAATGTTATTCTACTCAGTTATTGTACTCAGTCAATGTAAACCAAGTTCAATGTCTGTAATGGTAAACGTCAGTACAGTCTACACCAGTGCGAAGATTGCTCCGAGTATTTAGTTGTGAACAGGATTTAAGTAGTTTTCACTTCACTGAATTCAGTTTAGTAATTTAATATTGTATGAAACATGACTTGTACTGTACTCAGAGTAAACCACATTCAATGTCTGTATTGGGTAAACGTCACTACAATCTACACCCGTGTGACGATCGCTCCGAGTATTTACTAGTGGGCATGATTAAAGTAGTTTTCACTACACTGAATCTAGTTGCTGTTTCATATTGTATGAAACATGACTTGTTTTCTACTGATAATAATCATATTGCGAAAGTCCACAAGCGAATTAATGCCATTGCGAATCGTTACCAGTTCAGTTATAAAATACATATATATATATTTTATAAAAATACATACTCGAATACGTGTATATACATTAACACCACAATAACGTAACACATTAATCGCAAGTATAGAAAATGGATTTGAACAAAATTGTGTTAGCTTAATTCTGATTGGACCGTAAACGTGTAAACTTAATTTGGATTAGACCGTATCCTTATAAGCTAAATCTTCTCTGTCAATAGACTGTGCATGCAAGTGCGTTATATGTCTAAAGATACAAAACTCGACCTCTCCTTGTAAAGGAACGTTAAGCGCTGTGTTATTGTTTTCTTTATAATTTGCAACTCGCACATTTTTAGCGATTGAGCTCCGTCAAGTTGATATGAATATAAAATGAGCAGATTAATGCGAAAATGGGCTATATGTCATATGAAGCCTGCATAGATCAAGACCAGTCTGCGCAATCGCAAGGCACGAACGGTTTCGTTGTCTCATTAGCGGACAGGACATACTTCGCTGACTTAGACCATTTTTGACGTAGTATAAAGGATGCAAGGATGCGTATTATATTTCTTGTGTATTTTGCAATAATAAAAAAAAACAGTTTATAATGTGATATCACATTGCAAATGTCAAAGCTTTAGGCGCTGTTGATATTTTCCTTAAATATAAAGTTTTTTTTGTTCGTGTGACCTTAGTAACGTGACCGAATTTTAACATATTATAATGATTTGAAGAGCAAGAAGGGTCCAAACTATGATGATGCATACCATACTAAATATTAAATATTTGGGCCTCGATGTTTAGGTTATGTTTTCTGTATATAAAGCTACCGTAGCACTGGCTACATGTACAATTATGCTTCCAACTTTCAAAGAGCGTCAGAAGCCCAGTGTTGACGACGGACGACACACGTTGAAAGAAAGCCGCATAGCAACAAACCACAAAAGCTATTTGATTGTCATGTGAGGAAAAGTAAGACAGTGTTAGAGCATATACGATGTCCTTCATTAACTCCAATGTCTTAAAACAATCGGAAACAATGTTCTCATCACAATGTGATAAAAAAGATCTGACACTCGTTGTTATATCATACCATATGTTATTAAACTCGTCCAAGAAATTCGTTAGTAAGGATCGCTTTATTACAAAATTCCTGAACTTNATGTACGTACGTACGTACGAACGTTCGTATGTATGTATGTATGGCTGGCTGGCTTGCTGGCTTGCTTGCAGGTTGGCTTGTAGGCTTGTTGACTTGTTGGCTTGTTGGTTGGCTGGCTGGCTAGCTTGCTGACTTGTTTTCTGACTAGCTGGCTAGCTTGCTTGCTTGCTTGCTGGCTTTTTTAATAGCAAAACTTGGCAGACTGTCTGCTTAAATACCCTCACTTATGATTGATTTTGCATCATTGTAATAGTGAACTCCACAAGAATGAATGTGTATGGGATGTGACCCTATATCCTCGTATTTTTATAGTATACATGTTTCTCACAAGGTTCTGTCCCGTTGGCAAGCGTGGCAACTACGGGTATGGGACCGTTCTTTCATATGATGTTGTTGAAAAAATGAATATGAAAGAAATAGCGGGTTTGATTTCAAAATAATATCACATAAATGTTTCTTGTAGTATAGTTATTCAAATTTGTCCGCCCCTTTTTTAATATGGCCTACAGGGCTATATAATCTGTAATAGTAAACATTGAAGAAGAAAAATGAAAAAACACCATTGGCTACATATTTCCACTTATAATGTTTGTTTTCCACAAACGCTTATGTAATAAAGGCCTATTCAGCGGAATGAAGTTCAGCGGAATGAAGTTTCTAACCCGCAAGCGTTTTTGAAGATACATGGAGTTAACAGCCAGTCTAATCTGGACATATTCCTTATATCCTTCGATCGGTGCAAAACACTGATAATTAAAGCATTTCTTAAGCTGTATCACTGCATTCAAACAAATGGCATGGGCTAACGGCGATTTGAACGGACATTTTGAAGACCATCAACCACATCCTCGTGATGATCTATAATGAACCACATGCGTCTGCTCTATTTTTTTAACCGTGTATTTTTGAACTGACTGACTTGTTTTTTTGTCCATACAAATATACACTGTATACCGCCTACATGAAGAGCTTCTCTGCTGACTCGTTATGTTCGCCAGATGACCTTTGCGAAAAACGCGCATAGATTGTCCTATATTAGTCTGATCCGGAGAAAGGCAGTGTTTGAACTGACATACCGTCGTACTCACGTATGTATTAGATCTATTTAAAGATGCTGAATCTGTAAATTAATTATATTGTTTTGAAAATAAGAACATTAGTATCGAATAAGTACCGGAGTCTTCGTGGTTTTCCACGTATGCACGTTTACGTCTTCGGAAATATTTTCGAAGATAATTTTCCAAGCCGGCGATTGGAAGTTAAAGATAGAAAGCCAGAAATTGCAGAGATAGATTTGTATAAGTTCAGATGTAAATTTTCGCATTTTATTGACCTGTCTGTCTGTCAGTATTCTTATAGGGATTTATTCTGACTCTAGATTCTAGAATCCAAAAGTGTAAACTATATTTTTGAACTCGAGAGATGTCATTAAATTTCTGAAAAGATACACATTCATAAAGTTCAAAATGTACGCTTTAAACTTTAACGTTTAATGCATTAACATTTTTAATAATAGGAATTAAAAACGTATGTACAAGTCAAGTTTTAATTAAAATAAAATGTAGGTTTTATTTTGTTATTAAATCATTTAATATCTGCGAAGTAGTATGTACATTTGTTATTTAACCACAAACAGTTAAATCATGTTAAACTGTATAATGTGTGAATACAGGTATGGCCTACTGTCATTCAAAGATATATTGTTGTTGTTGATGTTTTTCAGTAAGTTGTCTAGTTTAAATGTGACACAGCCGATACGCGCAAAACTTGTCATATTGTTTCTCGTCGTATCGCCTTGCCGCGCTTGCTCTGAAGTATTCGACTTTTATTGGGTTCGCCATATTACATTTTCGAGGAAATATAAAAGTTATTAATTGTATTAATCAGAACAGTTAATGTCTTCAAAATATTAAATACAGTTTAAATTAAATTATAACAGTATATTAAATAAGGCTGCTTTGTTCAATATAACAAAACTAGACATATGAAAACAGGTAAAATTCGTATTGAGGTTGAGTGTTGTGTTGCAGCAGGCTGTCTTGGTGAAATGGTTGTCACCATATATGCCCTTTTGGCATTGTCATATTTTTTGACTGTACGTCAAGCTTGACCGACAGTGTACTTCGTTACGTGAACACGGAAAAGTCTCACCTTGACACTCCGTTGTCCCCAATCTAAGCTGTTTTTGTGTGGTTTTATGTTCAGCACATGAACTGTGCTGAGGACATTGTTTCCGTTTTTTTTTAAGTCGTTGGAGTTAAATGTAGAACATTGTATATGCTCTAACACTGTCTTTCTTTTCCTCACATGACAATCGAAGAGCTATTGTGGTTTGTTGATATGCGGCTTTCATTCAACGTGTGTCGTCCATCGTGAACACTTGGCTTCTGACGCTCTTTGAAAGCTGGAAGCAAAATTGTACAGGTAGCCATAGCTACGGTAGCTTTATATATAGAAAACATAACCTAAATATCGACGCCGAAATACTTGATATTTAGTATGGTATGCAGCATCATAGTTTGGCCCCTTATTGTTCTTCAAATCATGATAATATGCTCAAATTTGGTCACGTTACTAAGGTCACACGAACAATAAAGACTGTATATATAAGGAAAATATCAACAGCGCCCAGAGCTTGGCATTTGCATTGTGATGCCAGATGATATACTGTATTTGTTTTCATTATTGCAAAATACACAAGGAATATAATATGCATCATTTCATCCTTTATACGACCCTAACAATGGTCAGCGAAGTCTGATCATGAGTTACCCTGTCCGCTAATGTGACAACGGCGACTTGCGTGACTTGCGTTTGTGCAGGCTGGCCTTGATCTATGCAGGCTTCATATGACATAAGGCCCATTTTCGCATTAAGCTGCTCACGTTATATTCATATCCACCTGACAAACTGAATCGCTAAAAAATGTGCGAATGCAAATTATAAAGTAAACAATAACCCGACGCTCAACGCCCCTTAACAAGGAGGGGTTGAGTTTTATCCCCTTTAGACATATAACGCACTTGCATGCACATTCTATTGAAGAGGAAGAGTTAGCTTATTAGAATACGGTCCTATCCAAATTAAGCTTACACGTTTACGGTCCAATCAGAATTTAGCTAACTTGGTATTGGAACAGTCCATTTTCTATACTTGTGATTAATGTGTTACTTTATTGTGGTTTTTATGTATATAAACGTATACGAGTATGTGTTTTTATAAAAAAATATTAGTGATGGCATCGAATACCTATATCGGTATTCGAATATTCNATTGTAAATTTCGTGTTCGCTGTGAGGTCTGGTTTATTGATGTCTAAGGTATTTTTTATTTTTTTTTTACCATAATTATTGTTTAATTTGTTTCAGTTATCACGCCATATTGTGCACTATAATAGTGTCTGAAACCTCTCTAAAAATGCACGTACGGCTTCGAAGAGATAAAACAAATTCAGGGGAGCATGCCCCCGGACCCCCCTAGCATGCCGTTTGCGTACACTGAAAATCAGCCCAGCTACGCCCCTGGGATTGATTTAACTTCTTTTACTCAGTTTCGTAGGGATAATCAATATTAATGGACACAGAAAATTGAATATACAATTGTTGTGTTGAGAAATAGAAAGAAAATGTAGCTTAATTGTAAAAAAAAAACTTAAAAAAGCCTATTTAGACGAAAAATATCAGAAAATAGTGAAACTTGTTCTGTGTTAACTTCCATTGTTTTGTGAGTTATATCCGTTTGCTGAATATGAGGCTGTTTATTAACGTTGCTATCGAATAAGAGTATCAATGTCGGCTAATACTATGACCGATAATGTAATCGGGCACAAATAGAAGGAAAAACATCATGTCATAGAATGTTATTTTATTTTTAAATTTTAAAGTAACGATAGCATGTTCGTGTATATAAAGAAACATATTAATAAGGCATGCACAGTACTCCAAATATTCAAGAACAAATATAAGGAAAAACATAATGTCATAGAATTTTATTTTTATTTGAAATTTTAATATAAAGATATCATGTACGTTTATAAAAAGAAACATGTAAATGTCTTTTCAAACTGTGATCACAGAAATTAAATTATTATTCGCCAGTCAATTGAAGCCCTTAACTGGCACCTAATTGACAAAAAAATACACACAAAAAACAACAAAGTGTTTGTTAATTAATTCATTTTGGGATATAATTTTAGCAAGACAAAATAAGAAACTGTTATTTATTATTATTATTATTATAGTCAGTCAGTCAGTCNTTAACTGGCACCTAATTGACAAAAAAAAAACACAGAAAAAAACAACAACAAAGTATTTGTTTGTTAATAAATGTTCAATTTGGGATATAATTTTAACATGACAAAACAAGAAACTGTTATTTATTATTATTATTATTATTATAGTCAGTCAGTCAGTCAGTCAGTCAGTCAGTCAGACAGTCAGTCAGACAGTCAGTCAGTCAGTCAGACAGTCAGCCAGCCAGCCAGTCAGTCAGTCAGTCAGTCCTCTGGGGCATAAAGAAGTGTTTGCGTGTGTTGACTGCATGTATTTATTAAACGAAACCATTCAACCATTGAGTTCATTTTACAGTAGGTTGTATTATGCCTCTAGATATGAAGTGATGATCAGCGTTAATATGTTTTCCATATTCACGTGTATTGAGTTCTGCTTGGGGACGTTTTGAGATCGTATCGCAGAAAATCACGTTTGCGAAATTAGTGTACACCATTAAGCTTCAAGAATGTGTGTAAGATTCCCATTAACTTCTATTTTATAGCTGACTGATGGAGTTTTACAACAGTTACGTCATGCATCGTTTCATATCATAGTTTGTTATGGTTTTAATGATTGAAAATAAGCAGTAGTGCTCATTTCATTATTTTGAATATCCAGTCAGAAATACATGTATTGTGTTTCTGAATTATAAACCGGGCGTAAATTGTGTTAGGATTCAGGACATTGCGAAGTGGCACGTTATTGTTCAAGAAATTCTGATTGGTTGTTAAACCTTTTTTATAGCCATTTATATCATTAATATTAGATCAAATGAATAAACTATCTGGGGTTCAGTGTGACACCTTTTCTAAAAAACAAACACTAATTAAAACCANAAGGAAAAACATAATGTCATAGAATTTTATTTTTATTTGAAATTTTAATATAACGATATCATGTACGTTTATAAAAGGAAACATGTTAATGTCTGTTCAAACTGTGATCACAGAAACTGAATTATTATTCGCCAGTCAATTGAAGCCCTTAACTGGCACCTAATTGACAAAACATACACACACAAAAACAACAAAGTATTTGTTAATTCATGTTCATTTTGGGATATAATTTTAACAAGACAAAATAAGAAACTGTTATTCAGTCAGTCAGTCAGTCAGTCAGTCAGTTAGTTAGTCAGTCAGTCAGTCAGTCAGTCAGTCAGTCAGACAGTCAGTCAGTCAGACAGTCAGACAGTCAGACAGTCAGCCAGCCAGCCAGTCAGTCAGTCAGTCAGTCAGTCAGTCAGACAGTCAGTCAGTCAGCCAGCCAGTCAGTCAGCCAGCCAGCCAGCCAGTCAGTCAGTCAGTCACTCAGTCCTCTGGGTCATAAAGAAGTGTCTGCGTGTGTTGACTGCATGTATTCATTAAACGAAACCATTCAATCATTCAATAAGCAGTTGTGCTCATTTCATAATTTTGAATATCCAGTCAGAAAAATTGTGTTTCTAATTATAAACNGCGTGTGTTGACTGCATGTATTCATTAAACAAAACCATTCAACCATTCAGATCATTTTACAGTATGTTGTATTTCGCCTCTAGATATGAAGTTCTGCTTGGGGACGTTTTGAGATCGTATCGCAGAAAATCACTTTTGCGAAATTGTTGTACACCATTTATAGCTGAAATCGAAAACCGCTCGCGGCTTCACTGCGCATGTACCTCTGATGCAAGTTGTGTTGCGATTGCGACATACACACGATCGGGAAATCACCTTTAAATTTCGGCATTGCGACATACACACCATCCCTTGTAAAGTGGGATTGCGAAATAAAAACACTTACGGGAAATTTCCCGTATATTTGGATATATCTCTCGAAGGAAGGTCCACGTCCGTTTTTGACCATATATTATATACTTCCGAAGTCACAACTCTTTATCAGGGCACACGGTCTGATAAACTATTAGTGTCCCAAACTCTAATTTATTGGAAAGTCAAGAGCAAATAAGAACTTGGCTTGGACATTTAACTAGCAAATGGACGCTTTTAGTTTGTGAATGTTTGTATGTTTCAAGTGATGAGAAATGTGACGTTCGCCTTATCGTCAATATTTTTACATATATTTGAGAAAGTATAGAACGTTAACTGGACATTTTGATTAAGGTATGATGGTATGCGTCTGTCCTTTCATAAATAAGGCTAGAATAACATCTGTCCGTATCCGCATCCGCTTCCGCATATCCGCATCCGCAAAAAAAAACAAGTTGAAATGCACTGCGCTTATTCCATTCATCCGCATCCGCATCTGCATATCCGGACGCGCAATAGGCGTCCGGAAAAGGACGCTCAAGTGAGCGTTCTTATGCGAATGCGGACATGATACGGACGGCATTTAGCACGATGAGGGAATGCTGTCATCTTAACAATCAACTGAAAAACTCATTGTATTCGTGACAAATGATCCTGAATTATACAAAACCTAAAAGTTAAAATAAACCGTCACATTTTTTGAAATGCGGGAACATTTATTTGTCATATGTTTCAGAATAAACTAGTTTTCATTGGCTGAAACCGAGAACCAATCGTGGTTTAACTGCTTACGTTTATCTGATGCGACCCGTGTGGGTTAATGAGCAACTTGTTTTCATAAAGTTTAATTCAAAGTATGATTCATTCTATAACAGCGATATAAACTCCATAACATCCGCAAGTGTACAGTCTTAACAGCCGTATTTCGGTCGAGACAGTTTGCTAATATTTTGGTCGAATGATCTATTATTAAATACACATTTTGGGTACATTCGTTAACTGTGACAATGAGTATTAAAGACACGCGATAATTATGCAGCAACTGCCAAATTAACTTGCCATACCTCTTTTTGTTACATATATAAGTATTGTATTGTACCATTACCTAAAATGGGAAATGAGTTAATTTCTGTATTGACATACGGAAATATATGGAACGGTATTTAGGTAAAAATTACATCATTCGTGGTGAATATTTACATTATGACTGATGTTTATTCTAATATGCTTCATGACAATTCCAACATGCTTGCTGTCTATTCGTTTATACTTGATGATTGTTGCACTATTACATCATTCATGATGAATATTTACATTATGCCTGATGTTAATCCCAATATGCTTCATGACAATTCCAACATGCTTGTTGTCTTTTTGGTTATACTTGATGATTGTTGCAACATGCTTGGTGACTATCCAATGTTTGTGTGTTCATTATTCCTGAAACCAGTCGTAATCGGTGTTGCCACTAAGCGTCATTAACAACGGCAGTTAGCAACAGGCAGTAAGCAGAATGCAACTAAGCAGAATGCACTTACCAAATTATTACAATAGGTGGCGCACGTTTATTTTCCGTATGTTGAATAAATTACTTTTCGGAAAAAAGAGAAAACTTCCGAACCATTTTGACTACTATACTGAATAAGCTGAATTAGTTCCCTTTGTTTTATAATCTCCATTAAACTAAATACGTAAATACCAGTATAGGCCTACACAAGAAATTGACTGCCGTGAATGTTTTTGATATTTGTAAGCTGCAGTTGGTATTTATTTCCCGATCAGTATTATAATTAAGTATTTCAATGGTATGAATCATTTTCACGGAACGATTGATTTTGTATTAGAGTTTTCATTCTTCATAAGTTGAATAGTTTTCGGATAAATAAGTGGAAAATGTAATTTCGGATAATATTCATTATATGGATGAATAGTATTGTCAAAATCCTTATTTTTACCAATGATATGTACATTTTTGGCTTACATAATACAATTTATTCTGTTTAAAAATCGATAATGTATTTGTACATCCATTTTGATTATTTTATCAATGCTCCTTAATAACAAACAACTATATAATAAATTTTACAAGCCACTGCTCATCCTACTAGAACTATTTTACATTGTGCTATTGTACTTGTAATTTTTGCTATGATTTTTGCTATGATGGCTGAGAGAGCTGAGTTAAAAAGCTGAGTAAGAATAATTATTATTGTAAATAAATAGTCATTTTTTTT
>VMBQ01013661.1:0-19539 GCA_007657795.1 Dreissena rostriformis | reverse complement strand
CGCGAAGTTGACTAGATTATGTGGAGACAACAAGGAGCATGTGAGTTTAGAAATGTGTAAAGAATGACACAATATTAAAATGAGTATGGTCGTCACAGTGCATAGTACTACAATTAACTCTTTGTTGTGCCCGTGTCACTTATATGTGTTGGTTTAAACAAAGATCGTTTTAAATTCATCAATGATTAGAAAAAGTATTTACCGTCAATTAACTCGAGTGAAAACATGATAGCTATTTTAGCGAAACAAACTCTCTATTGTTAATCATTATGCCATAACGACACAATGATATTACTTATATGTATGTTCGAACGTTGTCTGTCAGACATTGTTAACAGTCAGTTTTATTCATTGATGACCTCTGAAATATTTCATTTTTGAAAAGAAAAAGCAGTAATGGGAAACAAATTGTCCTGCTGTTAAAGATGAGATTATTTACCTTCAACTTTTCATTTCTGGACAATATGTATTTAATCCAATATAAACTGGCATGTTGCACTCAGTTGCTTAGGCATTTTTATCCGGTCCGTGTTGTACCGAATAAGGAACTGGTATTTTATTCCGTGACACGTAACTTTACATGTACCATACTATTATTATGAACGTTTCAATATTAAGACAAATGTAAAGACTGAAACTGTATTCTTAATCGTGGAACATGTTTGAACGATTGTTAAATGTTTTAAATTGACACTATAAACTTTAATCAATTTTTTATTGTCAATTTTAACTTTGTTCAATTGTCAATCTGGATTATCATTTCAATAATGTTGGATTGCATCGTAAATGTGCGTGGCAATTTGTATATCATCGTTGTTCAACCTTGCGGCGATCGCAGTCGATTTTAGGCAATTACAACATGTTCTGCTACGATTTTTTTGCGATCTGAAGCATCAATAATTCGATAGTCATAGGGCTGTTTTTTTCATTTCTGTCCAGTCGTGGTCAATCAAATCATAACAAAACATCGCAACAACAATCGTATAGCATCATAACGGCGCGCTAAAATCGCAAGAATGATTTAAGTGAAAAAAGAAAGTCGGGATTCCATGCATTTTTGTAGTTCTGTGGTAGCTCAATCGTTATCACCTGGTCAAGTAAATTTTAATTGGTAAAAACAAGTGTTAATTAATAATAAAAAGTCATAGATACAATCTTATGTTTGTTAAAGTTGTTGCAACCGCAATAGCATTTTATCGCCAATCTGTGATTTGATTAAGTTGTATTTTAACACATCTGCACAATGGGACACCCTACATATTATTGTATAGCTTCGCTCATTCCTCGAGTGCATTCTATTTATATGCTGGTTTGTACTGTTTAGGATTCATATTGTATTTTATATGCAGATATTTCATTCATTGTATGAACAAAAAGCTCCCAAGCATTATTGAAAACAATAGAATTATCTAGCTATCTACCAACTTAATCATACGAATATTTAAAATATCCTTGCTCAGACGCAAACAATAAAGGCATTTTACGGTAGAAATGATTGATCCGGATTCATTCGTCCGAAATTAAGGCCTATACAAGTGGGAATTAGCGGTGCAGTATAACTTGTATCGGCTACGCACACACTTACAATGACACTTTTCAAATAAGATAAAAACACATTAAAACACAATCGGTTTCTGTAATAATTATAATTTGCAAACGCAGCTAAATTAAATTCAAACATTTTTATTTCAAGCAGGGGCGTAGCCAGCGATACGCACTTACGCACGTGCGTAACATCATTCAGAAAAATTAAAATGTAAAAAATGGCCAAAAGAGGCTTTAAAGTGTAAGGCTATATGGCCTTAGGAGGGTAACCTTAATGTCCGTGATAATTTAAGATCTCCTCAAGTCTGACAAATCAGAGCAATAATTAACGAGACTACTTTGAGTCATTCGGATCTGAAATTTGGTAAACTTACAGTAAGATTACACTATTTGAAATCAAGAAANTTAGTTTCATTATTACACTGGTGGCTGTAGAGCATGTTCTGTCTGCGTGTGTGCCGCTCTCACAACAACTTCAGGCTACTTCATGCGATCTTCTGCAAGCTGCAATAAAAGCTGAGGTCGTAAAAGCACAGGTTGAGGCAGAACGCAACGACCGACTTATATGGCAGGCATTGTTTCAAAAAGCCGTTGAAATGGCAAGCTCCGTTGATGTTGAACCCACATTTCCACGCACAGGGCGACAGCAGAACCGCCCCAATGCACCGGCTGCAACCGCATTTGACTACTGGAGGGTCAATATGTATTTACCATTTGCGGACCATTTACTTGCAGAGCTTCAACAACGGCTTTTACAAGGAAATGAAAGATATGCCATACAGTACCTATTGCCAGATCGTGTCCAAGACCTCAATGATCAACGGACAAATGCAATCTTCTCGGCAGCACAGGCGGACCTTGAAGTTAACATGGAAACATTTCATAGAGAATGTCAGCGTTGGAAATTCCGCTGTGAACAGACACAGAGTCCCTCTACGCCTTCTCTGGAAACCACGCTGCTCAATCTACCGGAAGACTTGTATCCGAAGGGATAGGGAACTGAACGCAGCTAGAGTTGTTGACTTATTTGCACAAAAGAGGAAAAGGCGTTTGGCACTTATCTTTCATGACAATTGAACTTGTAGATTTATACACAAGCCAAGCTAAATGACAATGACATACAATGTCTATCATTTGAAAAAATTAAACCAGCAAGTCAAAAAGCAGGAAAAAAGTTTGAACATACAATTATAATTATTAGCTTATTACGTCTCATGACTTCTTGGTCTGTAACAACAAGTAAAAACACTTTTCAGATAAAATACATGTTGTAATATTAAGTGCCCAATATCACCTCAAATACACCTTAGCGCCTACCATTTAAGTTATAATTTCTTAAAATTTCTCGAAACCCCACCAAAAGGAGGGGGACACCCCCTCCCACACCCTCCCCCATTTGTGCGTAACATTCCTTTATGTCTGGCTACGCTTCTGTTTCAAGAATATATTCAAGGTACATGTTTATAATAGCAGCCTTTACTTGAAGTCCTAAATTGAAGTTCACGCTCAAAAGATGCAATTATATTCATGTGCTAGTATTCGTAGATATTTAAAGAAACATATGGAAAACCATTTGTTCAAAAAACCAATACATAAAAGAAATCCACTCGTATGAACAAAAATGTATGTTTTCTGCGTGTGAAAGATAGGATCTCATTCTTAACAGCTGCCAGTGGGTATCTTCACATTTAAGTGAATTTGGAAAACATGTCAGATATTTGTGTATGCAATCAAATCAGATTAAACATATTAACTTTCAAAAAGTGCTTTTGTTAAATCATACTAGTTTGCACATTTCACATATTAGAAGATATATCTAAATCATATTCATATTCTTTAAATTCATGGCTATCCGATCGGCCGTGTTAGTATTTCTGTCGATTTTTTTTCCAAAACGTTCTGAAGGATAATGATTAACTTTACACTTATAATAATAGCTGCTGATACTGATACTGATGATGGATATGATGCTTTTGCTTATGATGGTGGTGGTGGTTACGGTGACAATGATGGTGATAAAATAAAAAAAAACAATTCTTACATGTTTATTCCTCTACTTTTTCGTACTTTCATAATAGCGCATGTTAACTGATTCCTTTTTACTATAAACTGATATGCCACTGACTTTTACTGTCTGTACCGAAGTATAGATTGATAACTATATTGTAACGAAATTATGAAGTCGGGAACAATTCAAATTTTCATGAATCTTCATGCAGCATTTCAATCTGTTCGATTAGTTGCGTGTGGAAATAAGCTTTAGGAGAGAATAATACATTTTCGAACAACCACAGGCTATTAAACACCGTTAAGTATGTATGCCCATTATATGCATCTTTTGACGATTGCAAAAGCTGAACATTATAAAGCGTTACAAACGCGAAACGATTGATTAATTCGGAGAGTTATGTTGCTATCGTTATATTTTGTGACATAACGAAGATTGCTAGACTTTTAATCCAAGGTTCAGTGGTTCGAGTCTCGGTGTGGATTACTTTTTTTCTTTCTTTAATTTTTCTTCTTGTTTTATACTGAAGCTTTTTATTTCTGATGTTTACATTGATCAATATAAAGCATTAAATAACAAACTTCAAAACATGCCAAAATATGTGAACAAGTCCCTTTAAATCCCCACGAAGGCTATACGTATGCTGATACGCTCAAAACGTTAGTCCAGTCATATTATCAGTTTGTTAATAAAAACATCGTCAATGCTATATTGTTTTAGTCCAACTAGCTTCGTAATGCATCTATTTACATTAATTTATTTTATCTCTTTTTTGGGGTTTTGTGGGTGGGGTTGGAGTTTGGATCGATATCAACTTATAGTTTGATAGTTTATTTCAACATACATTAGGCTTTAAGCCCATGAGTACACACATATAACAACATAATAAAGTCACAGATGGTCAATGACGTGCAGAATTTTTTAACAAAACCTAGATCAATATATTTATACACAAATTCGTATACACTTTATCGTATTAATAATTATTTTTTATACAAAGTAGATAAATAGATGAAAATAAATGGAGATAAACTATTAATCATATAAGTCAGCTCTCAATTTAAAAGCTTTAAAAACAAAAATTTATAGGTTTCGTACCCTTTTTTCATTGTCAGTCTGTAAGAGCTCAATAAACTTGATCATGTTTGTGTTCTTCCGATAATATGTATGTATGTACTTCTTACGTACATGAATAAACAATGGGCATTCAAGTAAAAAATGAAATTCGTCTTCAAGGACGTTACAGTGTTTGCATTTTCTGTTTTCAAAAAGTATTGTTTCAGGCTTGTGCCATCTCCCTGCTTCCACTTCAAGTCTGTGAGCAGATACTCTAAAACGAGTTAACGCAATTCTAAATTTTGAAATATTTACTACATTTAAATATGGTTGAAACTTAAATATACTGTAAAGGCTATAACTTCTACCTCTGGTCGTGTTTTCCATTTCACTTGACCAGGTTTGCAAAAACATATCAGATATTCGCTGCTTAGCTATGGATAAACATATATAAATATCTCCTAATCCTTGACTTTACTTCGCTAAATCCTAATCTGTCTAATAAATCCTTGCGAGATTTAACCAAAGATTTGTTTCTGGGTATATATCATGATCATGTAATAACATATCATAAACAATATTTATGTACTTGACATCATCAGATTGTAATGTTTCTACACCACTACGTTAAAACGCAAATGATACGTTTATGTATTAACGGTACTCGTCCCAGTTCTCCATAAACGAAATTATTTTGTGTTTGAAGCCTCACAACTTACACTTGTTTACAGTATCGTAAATGTATTCGTTCAATCTGAACACTATTGTTTAACCCCCATACTTCACAACTATAGCTTAAAATAGATGCAATAAGTTTATTAAAAAGCTCAAGTCTATAATTAACGGATATATCTGGGTATTTAACTAAATTTGATTTCAGCTTTTATGATGCTTTAATAGACTGTCCTGGGAGAGCGTCTTATGTTAATAGAAAAGAACCCCCAGTGGTAAATACTATACCAAGATATGTACAACTATTCACTTTTTCTACAGTGTTTCCTTTGTAATATTTTTTTTAATTTCGTCTTTTTTTGTCCGCCTTTTTTAAAAATCAGTATTTTTGTTTTATTCACATTTACACATCATCAGCGTATAGCAATAACAACACTTTTAACATACCAAGATTAACTCCTTCAAACTTATTAAGCATAAAATGTTCCTCAATAAAATTTAAATACATCGAAAACAAAAATGGCGATACAGATTCACCTTGTCTTTCTCCCAAATAGCATGTAAACGAATCATCACTGATTTCTTCATTAAACTGTATTTTCGATTTAACAAATTGTACATCGATTTGACTATATTCAAAATTTTGCCACGAACTTCTTATTTTATCTATTTATACCATATGATATCTCTAACTATAAAGTCAAATGCCTTCGTAAAATCAACAAATGCTGTGTACAGTTTTTTATTTTGTTTCAAAATATGCGTTATAATACCCTGCAGTACAAAAATATTGTCAACAGTTCCCATACCTTTTCGGTATCCGGCTTGAGCTTCTATGTACACATTATATTCCCCACATATGTTTATTTTACTAAATAATTTGCCTATCGTACTTAACAGTGTTATCCCTCTATAATTGCTCTGGTCGTCTAAAGCCCCATTTTAACTTATGCATCGGAACAATAAATCCTTCGCTCCAACAAGTCTCTGGAAAATAACCTTTATCAAACATTTTATTAAACAATAAATATAATACCCTCAAAAAGTGTTCATTTGCAACACCGTGTTTAAGAAACTCATTTAAAACGTAATCAGGACCAGCAGATTTTCCATTTTTTAAAGATGTGCATGCCTTTTTAATTTCGTATTGTGATATTTCAATATTTAAATCATCAAACATTACCTGAAATTCCTAATTAATGTATCTTTCATTAAAATACAGAATGTCTTCATCTAGCTGATAAAAATGTGTGTCTGGATCATTAATGGATTTGAAATATCGAAAAAAATCATCAGTCTTTAATTTATCTGACTTGCATGGCTTTACCGATCCCTTTCATAAATTCCGGTATCTTTTTGCATCTAATAATCGAGTATGTTCTAAAATCTTTGTCTGCTCTGAATCATAATTGTATTTATTTTTTCTAGCTAAACATTTATAGTTGCTCCGTGATTTAACAATCAAAATTCTGTTTGCATCCGACCTATCCGTTTTATAAATGTTCAAACTATTATAGAATTCAAATTTTGCCCTTTGACACTCGTCATTAAACCATCGATTATTGTTATGCTCGCGATGTTTACCTCTAACTTGAGTGTTTATGGTCTTCTTGAATAAAGGTGAACAAACATCATCAATAACAGAACAAAATTGTTCAGAACAGTTATCTAATGACGCCGAACTATTTGTAAGATCGATATCATTACATATATTAATCAAAGATTGAGTATTTCTTTCATTATTAAAAGAATGTATATAAATATCCTTGTTGTCACTATTCCATTTGAATACGTGCGGTACTTTATCGCACTCATTTATAACACTGTCATTAAAACAACAATCATTTTAAACAGAAGGCATGTGAAATTGTACTACACAATGGTTATATACGCGAATGAACATATTTACTGAACTCCGTCACATTTTGTATCATTAAATCCCAACTGCTTATCCAATTGCACAATTGAAATTTTAAAACAATCCAACAATAATTTGACATAAATAAGCATACCAACTGAGAACATTTAATCGGTAATGTCTACAATAATGATTCGCTGCGCGATTGAAATCGTGGTAATAATCATAGAACACCTGTAGTGAATCTATCAGATCTTGGGGTCACATGCAGCATCATGTTAATTGAAGTCACGGCTTTGATCGGTGTACCGTAAACGTCGTCTGCGATTGACATTATCAGCTACATTCAAATGCGTTGTAACAAAGCCCGACAATCCTATCAAAACCGTTATCATGATCGTGATCTGCCTAATTATACGTTGCCACGATCAGAGTAAATGTCACGATTAAAACAGTGGTCAATCATGAAGTAATCGTGATTATCGTGGAATAGTTTTGATAGTAAGACTTGAACGATGAACGTCGATCAAAAGCCAATCGCGATTATCGCATCACTAGTATCATATGTGATCGCACCATAAATAAAAGTGACACATGGTGTCTAATCGTACTTCCACACATCGGTGATGGCAAAAATGTCATCACTTAAGAAACATTACGTTTTGTTAAGATGTATTGCGATGACGANAATGGATACATAATTAATTTATGTATTAATCTATGTTACGTTACACGGTGATGGCCAAAATGGCATCAGTTAAGAAACATTACGGTTTGTTAAGATGTATTACGATGACGAGTTTAAATGAAGTCGATGACTAGTAATCACAAAGTCATGTGCACTTTATTTGATTAATACTAAAAAAATGTAAGCTATCATCTATCATAATCGCAAAAGGCATGGCGACTACAAACTTTTTCGTACCGTAAATTTGTGAATGGATTTAGTCGTATGTTTACAAATCAGGAGTAATATCTGCAAAGCGGGACATTGTCGTCAAAAATATATTGGGAATAAAAATGCAAGGAAGCCATAACCTCACGCTCAATGTTAAAAATATTTACCAAACTACAGCCGACCACTCATGGCTGGTTCAAGGCATCGATAACAATGAGTAGTTTTCAAACAACCGAAATTGGCCCGCAAGGAATTGTACTTAAACCCTTCATGTTAAACACGTATGCGTTTCGCAGGAAATTATGCGTCGCACTTATATCAAACAACATGTGTGGGAAAGCAGAGCACACACTCTTATAGAACAAGTATTGTAGTTGAGCCAAATTGATGTTGTGCACAAACGCCACCTATGGGGCAGCATACTAGTATATCAAGCAAGAGAACGAGACGGTTTCCACTTATTGATTACTATTTACATTACCACGCCGTATGAATTTCTGCTTGCTCCGAAAGCAACAGAGACAAACATCGTTTGCCGATTGTTAAAGTGGCTGTCTGGGATATTGCGATAAAATAATGCTTAAATACTGATTGCTTTTCTGCCTAAACGTCTTCCTTTTTTTATCGTCTAATTCACCTTTTGATGTGCTTTCATATTAATATCTGCAAAATCTTATTATGTATTATGTGTTTTCACCAACCACAAGAGTTTCATATTTTGGACTTGTGTTGTGAGCGATTCTTATATGTTATAACTTTATTCCTCATTTCTTTCATTATGTCCGTGTCGCCGTCGTAATAGCATTATAAAGAGGGTATTTTTTGCCTTTGGTGTTTCATTTGATTTTATTTCACTATTGGTTCTAGAAAAAAAAAGTGGAATATCGTCAAGGCAAAATATACTTCTGTCACAAGTACCGCGTTTTCTTTCACGCCTTTCAATTAAACAATAAATAAATATAATTTCGAGAGAGAATACCTTAAATGTCATACATTTCAAATTGAAATGAAGTCACATATTTTTCGAAGAGTGTTTGATGTACAAAAATGTGTCATAATGATAAATTATATAAAAAAATAAATCTTCAACATTTCGGTTTACAAATGTTTGTGATTATTCTACGCGCATGTAATGAGTCAAAGGGAGTAATTATGACTGCTAAACCGATTTGTTGATGATACAATATTGCGATTTTTAATATGATTTTACATCAGTACACATATAGAGCGAAATTGTGTATTTTACTAAGGTCGCATTATCTTTCAACGATTACGTTTATATTTATCTTCAAATCAAGTAATACAATGAAATTATAACTAAACCGTTTAACCGTTAATTCTCCACCAATAAATTATGCATATTTTCACGAATCCTTAAGAACCATATACAATCGTTGCATTTCGTTGGATCATTGCGTTTGTGAAACGAATGCATTTTGCGGGGTAAACAAGGCGCCATGTGGGATGTATGGAAATCGCATTGCGACCAGAATCGCCTTTCTTTTGTAAAAAAAACAGTCGCACAGGGGCGTTGGTACCAAGTCGTAC
Source organism: Dreissena rostriformis (assembly GCA_007657795.1). NCBI lineage: Eukaryota > Metazoa > Mollusca > Bivalvia > Myida > Dreissenidae > Dreissena > Dreissena rostriformis. Next base: position 9,954 of record VMBQ01013661.1, on the reverse strand, counting down.
ACAAATATGTAGAACACAGAGATGCGCGCTGTACAATGGCCACTAGAGCCATAGAAACACTGTGTGGGCGCCGTGGAATCGTATAGTACCCCATGTCGCGGCGATCGTTTTGAACATGTTACAAGTCGATGCTAGCACGGCGCTGTGAAAAATTGTTGTGGTATCGCCGTAGCAACGCTATTGAGTCTTCGCCGTCGAATCGCTGCGCCTTAAGGATGTTGTTCAAACGATGTAAAGATGTAGGAGGCGTCTTAACTGCGACCGCACAGTGACTACTTGCCTTGAGTGCGTCGTGAGACCTCTTTATTTATTCGTGTTTTTGAACACTTCTCCGTGGACTTTAATTCCATTGTATGGAATCATTTGAAAAGTATTCATTCCATTTTGTTTGGGATGTTGAGGTTTCAGAGTTCCATTTTAACATATTGTATAACAATTTATTGCGTGAATTTAGAATTATTGGTTGTATATAGGTCGACAAAATGGGATATGAATGTACTGTTTATTCATTTTGATTTGTAGCTCTTGTAGAGGCAAAAACTGTCCACAGTCTTTAATAATATCTTTAAATACTGAATGACATTATCATACCAATATTTCTAAAAAAAATGTATTTATTGTTGATTAATAAACTGTTGTTGAAAAACAGAGGCATATCTAAAAGTGTATCAACAGAGTCAATGTTAATACTATTTACATAGTCGAAATATATTGTCAAAACATCGATCCAAAAAGGGTTGGTTATTCTTTTTATAGCCAAGATTGCGTATAACTAGAGGATATTTGTTCATATCAGTGTAAGATCGTTTGTTNAATGAAGTCATTATTCCAGGGAAATTCTTCAGTTAAACTCTTTAACAATGTAAATAAACGGTAAAAAAAGCATAAAATTAAAAGAAAATATGTTCGATTCGGTGGATAATCGATTTTATTTTGCTCGTGATCATAGAAAAAAAAACAAGGATATAAACAAGGGAAGTACATCTTGATATGATAATCTAAAAATAGAAAAAGAAATTCCGAAAATTTGTTCTTTTCACCGGTGAAAAGAACAATTTTGTTCTTTTCACTGCTGTTATTTTACTGCAGAAATGTCATGTTTTATCATTAGGTATAAAAGAAACTGCCTGTATTACATAATATATTAAAATCTAGCTAGCTAAGGATGTGGACATGGTTCACTTACCACCAAAAAACGCCCAACCTCAGATTTTCCCAATATTTATGCTGTAATGTTTGCATTTTTTTTTAAATGACGTTCGTTTTGCAATATACTTAACTACGACGACAAAACTGGTGAATAAACAACCCCTAGTTATACAACGAAATGACGCTCGTTTATGACGTCATTTAACATTGACAAGAGACGTTAAGGGGTGTTATTTGCCTTCATTCCAAATAATTTCAACCTAATATCAACATAAAGAGCAGAAAATCATCTTTTAAAAATATCCTCAATAAACGCATTTGTTCAAAACACGTAATCTCCTGCCTGAGACAAAAACGCTCACTGTTTTACAATTTGGACGTCCTTAAACGTTGCTTTTTTACGGCAACGTCATAATCCCGAATTATATAGATGCAGATTGCCGCGCTTATTATTCGATCAGCATTAAGGTGATCTAACATGTGATTAATACTTTATTTCATGTTCATAAATCATAAAATAAATTAATTCATTCATTTTGCCCCGCGTCCCATACGCAAGTTTTTTTCGGGGACGCACCATTTGCACACATGAGCGTCCTTCGGATGCATTGCATGCAAATTCCGAATTTCAACATTTTTCAAGTTGTAAATGTGAGTTCCTTTCGTGAAGATCCATTATTTCGCGATGTCCAATATATCTCGAGTTGGCCGTTGATCGCATTTTTTGCACGCACTTTAACTTTCGGTATAATCCGACATTCATAGCTAAATTTTAGTCAAGTGTTGTGTGCCTTAATTGAAGATCACATTCATCATCATCATCATCATCATCATCATCATCATCATCATCATNGTTTGAATTAGGAATGAGGAACTGAGTCCTTTTTCTTATTCAGCCACGAAAAAGGAACTGGATTGTTAACGAACACAACTCAATACGAATGTGTAGGTAAAGTTAAAATAATGTGTTTGGTTTCATAATTCATGAACACTGATTTTTGACTCGAAACTTGACCATTTCACGATACTGACGAGATGGAAAACTATGTTTTTGGTTTAACAGAGTCGTGTGTCGCGTGTTTAAGTAGAACACTCAATTCGACACAGGACACTTCCCGTCATATTCATAGTTTTTGAGTTAAATAAACATTTTGCTAGATGTAAAATAAATATAAGAAAATCAATAAACATGAACAAATGAATGTCTGCTGTATTTCTATTATGGCTGTTTTAACTCATCTGAACACGAAGCGCCAAAGGTGAGCTTTCGTGATCAGTTAATGTCCGGCGTCGCATGTCTTGCGTTTACGTTAAGCTCGTTACCCCTCTAGAGTCCACAGGTTTAGCGAGTTCTTTTGAAACTTCGTATAACTGTATATCTTGACAATTTATAGGCAACATTCTAATATTGGTCGAGTGTTCAAAAACAAGATCGACGATTAAAATCAGATAAATTCATAGTTACCACTCTAGATGACACCTTTTGGACGCGACCGTAAAGAAAATTTAATTTGAGTCGATTTGGTGTAAAGACTAGGTAAAACAGTCAAGATTTCATGATGTTGTGTACATTGAACTTAAGTGAACGCTTGAGGGACAATATTGTTGCCCTTTGTTTACAAAATATCGCTGATATTTAGAAGCACTTGTCTTGACATTGTGAGTCAGTTATTACAGTCTTATGGCACTCGTTTATTCTGTTAATTTATTAATAAAATAGTAGATGACACTGCGTTTGATACTAAGGAATGTAAATAATGTAATAAATTTGCCATTTCGTAATTTGAAAGTACTTACGCTTCGCTTGTAATGTTTTGTATTGTTCAAGTGAAAATAAAACACTGAAACAATACATACACTGTTACAGTGTCTATTCTAGAATTCAAAAAGAGGGGGGAATTTTAATGATAATTCTAATATAACAAAGATGTAAGACATTTGTCTATCTTTGTCTATCTTTGTCTATGTAAAAAATCCCCCTCCCATGTAAAATATGGGGGTGATCTTCAATAAAAAGGGGTGAATGCCCCCATCCCCCTCCAAAAATAGTCACTGCTGTTACATTGTTATCTCATATGTAAATGTTTAATACACACATTTGTATTAATGTTTAAAGTTGTATTTTAACGCTGGTTTATGGCGCGCATCTATGCTCTAAATATCAATAAAGGTGTTTTTTTTTGCAGACACTCGGTAAAGTTGGAACAATAGTGAGTGTGGACACCACATGTCCAGATCCACTCTACATACGTGTGTGCGGTACTGAACACAGATACAACCCAACAGATGTGGCGTTAATGAACCGATGTAAGAATACACACTTAAATCACTTCCTTCGTTTCAGTCAGGAGATTAGGAATAAGTAATATGGAAATGTAATTAATATTTAACAGTTGAAGAACATTAACGTTAATTTGCTCACAATGCTTTATATAGTACTAAATATTGGCTATACATGCACAAGAAGCTATCAAGTGAAGAACGGACAAAAACTGGCGACACCGAAACTTAAATACTATGTCATGTTTCACGTTTACATGTATGCGATACAGCGTTTAAAGATTATACATGGAGACATTTTTAATTTAATTTAACACTTCGTGTCCATTAATTTCTAGCCGAGATCTAAGGATTTAATCAAATTTTAATCATATAAATATAATTGTTCTACAATGTGTTATTTTCAGAACCGCTCTAATTATTTTTCATGAAGTTATCGCCCATTAATTTAAAAATGGACATGTTAAAGGAGCTCTTTGTTTGTGTTCCAAATCTCAGATTTTTTTTTCATAATCTTAATATAAAGTGTGTCTATAGGAGTGTGCACGTGTCCCGGTCGTTATGCTATAATGATAGTTAGTGGTTTTATTGTTTTCTTTTAAATTTTACATATGTGTATGCATGTGCAATATCGCTGCAACTTGTTAACCATGTAAGACATCGTCCATACCAATCAGGCCATGTGAACATTACGGTCATTTTATCTTTTATGATTAATACTCGGTGGTATCATGTTTATTATGCCGTGCTTTCGATTTACCCATGAATTGACGAAATTTGGAGATAAAATAGTTCCTTGTTCCTCGATCCTTATTCTTTACTCGAATAAGCAATAAGGAGAAGTTTCTTATTCTTTATTCAAGCTCAACCTGTTTGAATTTAGCTTTTCAAGACACTTAATACATACAATTCTTCTGTTAATAAAAATTAAACCGAATATTATTGCATTCATAAATTGATTCACGAATAAGGAATAAGGAACCCGTACCTTATTGACCAAAAAGTCACCATAGAGACCCTTTTGTTGGTCCCCATGGACACTATACGTCTGCCAAGGATGATGGTTGCCGGATGTACCATTGCCATGCATGAACGATTAAACGCGATTCGGGCTTACAACATGAAAAGCACACCCGTTACGATGTGCGCATTGGTTGCTTAATTGGTAGGCATGTCGATCAAGCTTCCCAGTCAAATATAGGCACCGGGCCGCTTTTTGAAGTGCAGTCTCGTATTAATGGTGACATCAGGAACGTCGTGCATACGACAACGCTGTCTAAAATATTGGCATTCTGTGTCTATACAGAGAGCAAGATTTTCGCTAACTTCGGCGTATCACTGGTTACAATCGACAATTGGGCCGTTGTGTAGGGCCGCACAGCTCCTAATCGTGTGTCAAGATTGACGGTCGGCGCATGAACCGTTGGCCTGCATGGGCGAGAAAACGCGTTTCCGGACTTTTAATGATATGAAGAAAACACGCAACAACAGGTTGTCGAAATAAATAAATATTGAGGCATCTCGATTAAACTTTGTATGTTACTAGAGGCATGAACGCTACAGCTTTTGGTGTATTCTCGCCTTTATGATGATTTGGTGAAATATTGCATCTTAAATCGTATCCCATCATAACTTTTTATCCCCGCCGAATTTTTTCGGAGGGGATATAGTAATAGTCTCCGTCCGTCTGTCCGTCTGTCCGTCTGTCCGTCCTTCTGTCTGGCCGTCCTTCCGTCCGAAATTTTGTCCAGAGCATAACTCGAAATCTATTCAATGAATTTACTTTAAACTTATGGCAACTAGGAGAAGTGCAGTGACCAAGAACCATAACTCTATCTACCTTAGTTTTTGAATTATCTCCCTTTATATAATTTCAAAGTCAATTTTTGTCCGGAGTATAACACTTAATCTACTGAAGAGATTTACTTGATACTTAAAATATAAACAGATGGCATGTAGGAGAAATGCAGTGACTAAGAACCATAACTCTGTATACCTTACTTTTTGAATTATCTCCTTTTATTTAATGTCAAAGTAAATTTTGTCCGGAGCATAACTCTAAATCTACTAAAGGGATTTACTTGAAACTTAAAATATAAACAGATGGCAAGTATGAGAAGTACAGTAACTAAGAATTATTACTGTATGTACCTTAGTTTTTGAATTATCTCCCTCTATTTAATTTCAAGTATTTTTTTGTCCGGAGCATAACTCTAAATCTACTGAAGGTATTTACGTGAAACTAGAAATAAAGACAGATAGGAGAAGTGCAGTGAACATGAACTATAACTCTTTCGACCGTATTTTTTTTTAATAATCTCCCTTTTTTATATATTTTGTTTTATATTTTATAGTAAATATTTCAGCTTTTCAATTTTTTATATCTCCCTTTATTTAATTTTACAATAATAATTTAATTTAAACACTGAAGTATTCACTGTCAAATGAATAGATGAGTTGAAGGAAAAATACAGTGATCAAGAACAGTAACTGTGTATAGTCTTCTTTTTTAATTACCTCCATTTCTTTAATTTACATATATTTTATTCTTTACAGCAGAACTCCAACACTATATAACTTATTGATCGTTGTAATATAAATAGATGACACAGGTGCCATGTTTTACAAATATTATTCTACTCTCTAAAACAAATGTTCTCATACAAGCAAAAACATTTCGGCGGGGATTTGGCACTACTGTGATAAGCTCTTGTTAAAACTTAGAACAGAATGATATTATAAACCATGTCTTGTATCCAGCCATCGGATACTCTTAAACGAAAGTAAGGGTCAGATATAGAGCACTGAATCAGATATCAAAAACAACAACAAGACAAGCAGCATTACCAAGTCAATGAAAACACGTATAGTTCTGCGCTATGCTACACGTCCATTATCGAACGTTCACTTTCGGATTTATTATTTTTAGACGTGCTATGCGTTTTTTAAGCTAAGTTATACTATTTGATTATAGTCTGTCACATTTCTACTATATATTTCATTTGAAATATACAGTAAAAACAATTATACTGATGACGATAATGAGGAACTGACGTTTTCTTACTTTAATATTATATAACATTGAACTTAAGTGTAACACATATCAATACGAATCATTGTATATGAAGGGTGGAATTTAAAAAAATTAAGTGCAATATAGTAAAACATAGTTCTATATAACGATAAACCAGTTCTTTTTTGCGGTTGAATAAGGAAAAATATACCAATTTATTATTCAAGCTTCAAGCCGAATAGGGAACTGACATTCATTGACTTAATAATAAGTTTATTTGAACCAACGCGTACCACATACAAATAATAATAAGTATTGGCCTGCGCGAGCAAAAAATGCGTTTCCGGACTAGGACAACATATATGAAGAAAGCACGCAACAACAGCACGTATGAGCACAGGTTTTTGAATCATAAACAAATACATAGCGTCATCCCGATTTAACATTCCAATCTGCGCACTGACGTCTACGCTGTCCGAAATATTGACATTTGGTTCGAATACCGATGGCAACAGTTTCGCTAACTTCGGAGTACGACTGGCTGCAATGGAGACCAGTGTTGTTTTTAGGTCCGTACGGGCCATAATTGTTTGCCAAGGTTAACGGTGTCCGCATGTAGCGTTGGCATGCACGAGCGATAACACACGGATTAACACATTCCGGATTAACACACAATCTATGAAGGAGTCACGCAACCACGCATAGTTTTTTCAATACAAAATATATTGAGGCTTTTACATTCCATTCTACTAGCGGCAACTTCGCTGCTGCTTCCGGTAGAGTTTCGCCTTTATGATGACGTATTAAAATCGTTTTGAATCCTTAATCATATTATATCACATAAAAACGGTTTAAAATTAAAAGCATAATGGTATTCTAAAACTGGTTTATTATTTGGCCATCGGATTGTCTTGACCAAAAGTTAGGGTCATAATAACTTTTAAAAACTTAATGAACAATTAGGCCGAATAAGGAACGGACATTTGTTTTTACGTAAACATAAGTTACAATTTACCTAAGTGTTCCCCATATACATGAAAATAACTGTAGATGTTTGTTGGATATTACAAATATTAACTGCAATATATATCTTCTTAGTTTTACTTGTCAATAACCCAGTTCTTTTTTCGAGGCTCATTAAGGAAACAGGAACCGGCTGCTCATTTATTATTTATTTATATATTTATAAATTTTCAAACTGAATAAGGAACTGATATTTTCTTACTAACAAAAAATGTAAAATGAACTAAAAATTTCTACAGATCAAAGAAAATCATTGTTTATGTAGGTTGAATATCAAAACTTTATTTTGCAATAAATTGATAATTAGTATTGTTAGTATTTGTGTCGCTGTTGAATAATGAAAAAGGAACCAGTTGCACTAACGTCTTCATAGGACTCGTCGAACTCGAGACCAGAGCGCTTTTATAGGTCCCCATGGCCCTTTATCGTGTGCCAAGGTTTAACATCGCCGGATATACGGGTTTTCAGACGTGTAAAATCTAAGAAGAAAAATAGCTATTAGAGCGCGTTTCTTTTGCGCACAGGTTTTTGAATGAAGACAAAAATATATTGTAAATCTCGATTAACATTCCGTCAACTACAGACAGTTGGGCCACTGATTCCGATGCAGTGATGTCGAACGCACGTCAACGCTATCCGAAATATTTGCATTCGGTACGCAAACAGAGCGCAACAGTTACAATCACAAAGGCGTAGGACTGGTAACAATCCAAACCATCGCCGCTGTGTAGATAACCACGGCCTCTCATCGTTTACTGTGGTTGAAGGTCGCCGGACTGTTGGCATGCACGAGCGAGAGAAAGCGCATTCGCATATTCATGCTAAAAACATATACGAAGAAAACATCCTGTTACAGCACGTATTCTCTTAAGTTTTTGAATTTAAAAAGGGAACATAATATTGAGGCATCTCTATAAAACTGTCTACTTTAGTCAAATTGGCCGCTGCTGTCTTGCCTTTTTTGTGTATCTTAGGGATGTCGCATTGACGTCAAAGCTGTCCGAATTATTGGCATTCGGTACTTATACGGAGCGCAACCGTTACGCTTGGCGTAGGATTGGTTACCATCGAGACCATCGCCGTTATGTAGATTCACACGGCCCTTTATTGTTTGTCGATGTTGAGGGTCGCCGGATGTACCTTTGGCATGCACGGGGGAGATCACGCACTCTTCAAAATTATATAAAGGAAACAATCGCTTACAGCGCACATGCGCACATGCTTTTGAATTGCAATATAAAATAAAATATTGAGGCTACTCATGAAACTTTCAATAATCCTAGAGACACATACGCTGCTGCATCCGGTGTGATATCTCCTATATAGTGACGTGGTGTAATCGCTTTGCATCCTTAACACTGTCCCTTTGTTACTGTATTCGGATAACAACGAAATCAGATATACAAATCATGTCTAGTATTCAGCTCTCGGATAGTCTTGACCAAATATGTGTCAGATAAAACTTCAAGAACTGTGCAAGAAATAAGTACATAAAACGGTACTTGCATTTAAATAGCAAATACTAGCGAATATAAAGCTATGCTTGAAGCCAATGATCCGAATTTAACCGTCCAAATTATGGTCTGGGAGTCATAAACTGGTCATAGTTCCTCATTCGGAAAACTTTTTTTATAAAGATCACTCTTGGGTAGGTTTTTTTCAAATTTGTCCGTCTTTGTTTATCTTAATTACGTTGCATGGCTGTGTTGTATTGCATTTCTACTGTATAATTTATTTGTCAATAAACGATGACAACAAGTATTTAGATGACGAAAATAAGGAACTTTGGCATTTTGTTAAATAACTTTATAATTAAAATAAACAAAAGTGTATCACATTTGTATATATAACATTTTGGTGAATATAGTTTAGATATTAAAACTAGCAGATGATTTATAAACAAAGCAACAGTTGCTTATTTGCTTTGAATGAGGAATAGGGAACCTGTTGTTTATTCATTATTCGTACATTAATTCATGAATTAAACTACGATTGGTTTTGTTTTAATTTACTAACACATTGTTAGTATTATGGTTATTCAAAGCTTACTTCATATATTTTTAGGTTAAACAAGGAATACGGAATTATTGCTTATGCCTTATTCGAATGCAGAATAAGGAACAATGAATAACTAACCAACTTTATTTTCATTTACGGAATGCGTTACCGCGCATTATCTATTATGTTAACTAGTTCTTACTATGTGGTTGTTTATATAAATACAAGATTATATCGATTCTAATATTATTTATTCAACTGTGTGCGATTCAAATTTCAAATATATTTATGTTAAACAATGCTTATTAGATGCTCTGTCTATGAATATATTTTAGATTTTTTTTATATTTTAAATATCATTAATTACCTTTTGCATTTCATGTTTGATCTTCAAACTTATCTTAGTTGTTTTCCATAAAATATTTTGATATGTTCGATATAAGTCCACGTGACTTCTGAAACAACAATTCATAATTCAAAATTTATTTTCG
>VMBQ01013660.1:0-16736 GCA_007657795.1 Dreissena rostriformis | reverse complement strand
TTTCAGAAGGACAGACAGACAGACGGACAGACGGACAGACGGACAGTGCGATCACTTTATGCCACCCTACCGGGGGCATAATAAAACAATGACAATATTTTACAAATAGAACAAAACATTCGATACTACGTACGAAATATGAATGAAATGAATAGCACAATTATTACACTAATTAACACACATTTCATAAAACAATAATGTTAAATAAAAGAAAGCAGTTGAACAACTCACCAGGTTGGAATGAAATGAAAGCTACGTGGACTTGCGTCCACGAGACGGTCTTGGCAAATGCAAGTATGGTCAGTAATTGTTATAATGAAATAAACATTTGAATGACAAATGAAAATCTTGCATCGGATCAATTCTAAATAACGATTAGACATGACCACAATTGCACGAGCTTTCATGGGTGAATGAACACTGGCGAGAGGACAAAATTCCCACAAAGAAGTAAAGGTATGTTATATAAAAAGGGAGATAAGAAATTGACCTTAATACATTAACGTTAAAAAAACATGACACATTAATCATTTAGAATATTTAGTGTTTTAATATGCCATTTGTCTATGTTCAGTTATGTGCAATAACATTTACGTGTCAGTTTGATTGGTTCAAATCACTCGAAAGAAGTTTGTTATTAGGTTCATCTAGCTTGTAAATAATTAAACAATTTAACGAATGTATATTTTAATAATATTCGATATCATGCATGCAATAACAATCTTTATTTCTGCGAACAAGGAGGCGATCACTGAAAACATGATCGAGATGTACCCACATTGTTTCGTAGGAAAAATTTACATGAATTCTATTCTTATTCATAAAATAAAATTGTTCTTGTTAACAGATATTTTACACAAAACATTAAAATATAGGATATTTTTTTATTTCAATGCAAGGTCGTATAATTATTTCACGAAAGTCATATTACCCATATATATTTCTACAATGTTTAAAACGATCAAAGTTTGCATGAATAACAACAGAGTGTTATCATTTTTATCATTAATATGAAGTCTTATGATTAAAAACATAACTCCAAGTGCTGACTGCTGTATTCTGAAACCAATGCCTTAGTTTATGCATCACTGTCTCTTTCAATTGTCGTATCATTAATTATAATAATTTGTTTCGTATTGTTCATGATGTCAATATTTACAATTACTTTGAAGTCATTTTATCGTTTAAAAACAATATAAAAATGCACAAAATGATTGGCACCAAGCAGAAAGTGAAATGATTAAACCTTATCATTGTACCTTAGCTAGAATGACATGATCAGGTTCATAATCATCTGCGCTTGAAATGATACCAATATTCCGAATTCTAACAGTGATAAATAATATCAGAAAAAAATAAATGCAAAATTGTAGCTACAAATAAAGGTTCCAGTAACTTTAACTTTACTATTCAACATTGAGGCTTCAAACAATGGCTTTTCTAACTCTTATCAACAGTCAATAATTAAATCTTAAGCTTTAAACATTAATGTTATATCGTTAATGTTACTTGTGCTACAGTTTCCTGATTAGGAATTGTGTGTTCCTAATTGGGAAAACTAATATTGTAGCTTGTTTTGTTAAAAGAGTAAAAACTTTGAATTTGAATAAAAGTTACGTACTGGTATGAAACCTATGTTTTAAAAACTATGAGCGGTATAAATGTGGATTTATGCTTTTGAACGCAAACTTGAAGTTTTATTATATATATCTTGAATGTGTTTTTTGCATTGGCCAATTTTAGCATCCCTATGGAAACATACTGTTTTATTTCTCAATCGAGAAAGCAAAATAATAAAAAATAGTAACACAATTAAAAGCTCATGGTAACCCCCACATTCCTCGTTCGAGAAATCCCCCCCACTACCAGATGGGGATTAAGGTTACACGAGGGCATTCGAAACTGATTGACAAAATACACTTGCTGTTTCATCAAATGGAATATCTGACAGGACACATGTAATTTAAAGTCGTGTCGGATAAACGAACAGCATTATTTGATTTCATGCTTTTAAAAATTAAATGTTTAAATAGTTTTTTTTTATTGAAAAGGTAGTTCACGTTTTAGCTTACATCAGGTTCCAACCTACCACGCCGCCCGCGAGCAAACAGATAAAGATTAAAGCTGTGACGAACTTAACATGATAATAAAATATAGCTCCTCAGAAGCTTCGCCAAGGTGAAATACCCCTAACGATTCCATGAGGCAAGCAAATTGTTAGATCCATCTGATATAGGTCGATCCATGCATGTTAAAGTATGCTTATGCATGTTAAAGTATGCTTCTTCATTTAACTTTGCTACGACAAAAACGTATATGCGTACCATTTACAAAAGTAGGCTTTAGTATGATTTTCCCAACGTGAGCACTGTTTTCACTCAAGGTATGTAGGTGTTAACGTTTATTTTACATATCATCCTATTTTGTTTCGTCGTAAAAATGTATTACCTAACCATCTGTTCGTACTTTTATTTTCATTCAAGTGATAACACAATCTATGAAGTATCTCGTATGATGTAATATCGTTGACGAAACACACACGTTAATAATAGATCATCTGGATTTTAGGGACAATAATTTGGGCATGGTGCTTTATTTTACAGTATTATCATTTTTAGAAAAAAATCGAAAAATAACCAAACCATATTGCAGATTGTGTGTTTGTCATGCATTATTGAAAACTTAGGAATAACATACATCTCTCCGACCAGTCATTCTATTTCGTAAATCGTGTTTTGGTCATAAACGTTAGCATTCAAAACAAACGTTTAAAACAAAATGGAGTGGTTTAAAATGAACGGATGTTTCTCAAACAAAAAGAAAATGAGAATAAATATGGTTAACTAATAGTCAATAAATAACTATTTATTGCAAAGTTATTGCCAATGCAAATCACATGCAAATGAGCAATACATATGCAATAAATTGGCAAAAAATTGGATCAATAAATCGGCAATAAATTGTGAAAAATTTATTCCTCCATGGATTTCTCAGATTTATTACCAATTTATTGACAATTTTGGTACAATTTGCTAAAGATTTTTGTTTGGGGTACGAACAGAAAATATATAGCGATGTACAGTAATTTGTATAAGCATTGGATTAAAGTTGTCATTGTGGTAAGCGTGTCGTTTACTAAATTGTATTCATTGATGACTCCTGTTAAAACTCAAATAGTGTCATCAATCTAACGTACAGTACAATTACAGTTGTAATCGGTATTAAAGTATCGCCATTGTGTGGTACGTTTGATGATACTTATGTTTCTTTCTGTCGTTGATGTGTGACTTAATTTTATTTATAACAGTCGTCTAAAACTGAATGTGGGCGCCGATTTGGTCAGTTGAAGCTACGTCGTCAATTTGTCACTATGTATAGTAACGATATGCACTCTCATTTATTTGCAATGTTTGTTTAAAAAAATACGCACTTTTTAACATACGCAACTACACACAGACGCAAGAAAACACATAAATAACAGTATTTCAATAAAACACTTAACCTTGAAATAACAGTAGTTATACATTTCTGATAAAAGATCAACACTCGATTTCTTGAATAAAATATTGTATTTTTAAAATCAACAGTTCCCAAACAAAACAAAACAAGTGTCTCTGGTAAATATATTTGCGCATGAATACAAATGTAGATGTCTATTACAAAAACTAGCAGCAAGGCAATATTGAAAACAAAAAAAAACACTATCAAAATACTTAACATCGAGTGAAAGCTATTAATTTAAACAACCAAATAACACATATTCATTTAATCAACTAAACAGCCAAGCGTCTTTTTATCAATTTAAAGAAACAACGATCCCATAAGAGAAACACATTCTTAGATCCATCTGATATAGGTCGATCCATGCATGTTAAATTATGCTTATGCATGTTAAAGTATACTTCTTCATTTTACTTTGCTACGACAACATCGTTTATGCGTACCATTTACAAAAATGAGGCTATAGTATGATTTTCCCAACGTGAGCACTGTTTTCACTCAAGGTATGCAGGTGTTAACGTTTATTTTACATATCATCATTTTTTGTTCCTTCGTAAAAATGTATTACCTTACAATCGGTTTGTACTTTTATTTTCATTCCAGTGATTACTCAATCTATGAAGTATCTCATATGATGTAAGTTCATTGACGAAACACACACGTTTAAGATAGACCCTCTGGATTTTATGGACAACAATTTGGGCATGGTGGTTTATTTAACAGTAATATTTGTTTTTAGAAAGAATAAAAAAAAATAACCAAAACATATTTCGGATCGTGTGTTTGTCATGCATTATTGGAAACTTAGGAACAACATAAATCTCTCCGCCCAGTCATTCGATTTCGTAAATCGTGTTTTGGTCATAATAGTTAGCATTCGATACAAACGTTTCAAACAAATAGTGTGGTTTAAAATGAATGGATGTTCGAACAGCAAATGGAAGTGTAAGGCGATTAACAGTAATTTTCATAAGCATTGGATTAAAGTTGTCATTGTGGTAAGCGTGTCGTTTACAAAATAGTGTTCATTGATGGCTCCTGTTAAAACTCAAAAAGTGTCATCAATCTAACGTACAGTACAATTACAGTTGTAATCGGTATTTAAGTATGGCAATTGTGTGCTACGTTTTATGATACTTATGTTATATGTAATTTTATTTATAACCGTCGGCTAAAACTGAATTTGGACGCCAATTTGGTCAGTTGATGCCTCGTCGTCAATTTGTCACTATTTAAAGTAACGATATGTACTCTCACTTATTTGCAATGTTTGTTTAAAAAAAAACATACGCACTTTTTTAACATACGCAACTACACACTGACGCAAGCACACACGTAAACAACAGTATTTCAATAAAACACCTAACCATGAAATAACAGTAGTTATACATTTCTCATAAAAGATCAACACGTGATTTCTTGAATAAAATATTGTATTACAATCAACAGTACCCATACAAAACAAAACAAAACAAAACAAAACAAGAGTCTCTGGTAAATATATGTCCGCATGAATACACATGTAGATGTCAATTACAAAAACTAGCAGCAAGGAAACAGTGAAAACACAAAACGATATCAAAATACTTAACATCGAGTGAAAGCTATTAATTGTAACAACCAAACGACACATATTTATTTAATCAACTCAACAGCCAAGGGTCTTTTATTTATGAAATGGACTCATTTCACGTGTTGTTGTTTCAGTTCACTTATTCAATTGTTTTAATCAATTAACAGAAACAGAAACAAATAAAATCAAGGTACCAGAAGCAGAAAGCAAACATATGGAAGCTAATACGAAATAAATGGAAACAAACTAAACCATACAACGTAACGTCAGTTATTGTAACTGTACAACTATTACTACTTAAATAATTATATATGTAAAGATAATTTTTTGTCCAATGGTATGGCAAACCACATATTAAGTGCTGATTTTTATGTTGCTGAATTATAAGCTTCACTAAAAATAGTTATTATTTCTTTAATTAACATAAAACTTAGCATGCGCTTTTGAATTGGATTTAACTGGTATATTTCGTTGAATTAAAGTTTTATTTTATTGTATCGAAGCATACGTGCTGTCACGTTTCGCGTAAACAAACAACATCTATTCGCTCATTTTCCCTCCATGTACGACAGGCAACGACTTATAGACGGGATTAAGTACGACGGCGGGATGGGGCAGGTACTCCACGTTCTTCATTGAGCCCCATCCCTTCATGCTGTCAGTAAATGATGGCGGAGTTCGGGTCAAAAGGTCACGTGATTTTGCGTGATAAGGGAAAAGGATAGATTTTCATTTTCATTCGCGCGGATAATGTGACTGTGAATGCGCTAGGCGCTACTTGTCCGCCTTTTGGGATTTCACGTTGTCGGATTTGACCGACACGTTCTCGTCTCGGACAGACTGCTTTCGAACAGAAGACATTGTTTCGTAGCCCGGATTAGTGTGATACGACGGGGGCGGCTCCACGAGGCCTGCCCTATTGTAGTCCAGGTGGTCATATGGCGGCGGAAATTTCGGCGGAGTGTACGGGGGCAGCATAACGTCATGATCGCCAGAAATCGCATAAATACCGTGACTGACACCGGTTCTTAGGTCACGTGGTAGGCGTCGCGCATGCTCAGCGGTCTGTTGATTGTTCAATCGATGTCGTCGTTTGCAGACGATCACGACTGCCATAATGACTGCAACCAGCATCAGGGCACCAACCGAAACTCCAACTGAAAACAAAGATTTGTAAGTATCAGCTGTTATTATTAATGATTCGACAGCTCGTACAGCTCGCCAATATTAATCTGACATCGATCTTCGCGCGTAATTAATTGTATTAATGGTACAGTATACTCAATTATTATATGCGCAATGCTATACTCTCTAAAAAAACATCTTGATTTACTGGAAGACATGTTTCTCGTTTTGTTATCCTTTTCTCGCCCGGTGTGCAGGAAAAGCAATGATGTTCACTAATAAATCACATGTTTTATAATGGGATAATACAGCGGGAAATTGGCGCTAATATGGGTTACAATCAACTACAAAGTGTCAGGAAAAAACGTACAAAAAAGTGAACTTTGAATTTTGGTTTTCTTTCAACAACTTTGATGTTTGGTTTTTTTTCAAAGGCCCATAAAATTCGGCCTGAAATAATGTGACAATCATGTTAAACCAAATACAAATCGGAGTAAGTTATTACAAAGATGGCTGTTTTAATGCGACAACAAATGTACAAAGAGTCTACGGAACGCACTCACCAATTAGGAACACATTGTTCCTCATGGAGCCGGACGGCCATTCCCGCTGTCCCTGTGGAAGCTGCTCCAGAGACATGTCTGAAATGGATCGCTTCGTACATGTACCGGGTGCATATGGAATAAACCGTACGAGTGCATCGATTGGTATATTGTCTAAATAATACATGTAACATGTGAATTTATGTGTGAATGGAATAAATCGTTCGTGTAACGATATCATCGATTGGTCTATATATTCTGATATGGTATCAAACTAAGGAGCTTTGGTCGTCAGAGATCAGACGGATTTGCTTGTAAGAGCACACAGGATATTTTCAAAGAGTTAGTTTCGAAGAAATTCATTGTGGAAACACATGCCTGTCTAATAGCATATTTACCAATTATCAATACACATACACGGAAACACGGGTCTTTTAGACAGTACATTCCTCAATTTCATGTACCAACAAACCGACACCACCGATTTATCGAATGTACCAACAGGCATCCGCTGGAACCATGTACCTTTCTAGCATCAAATATCTCAATTAAAATTGTACAAACAAACATAGGCGGTAAACACGTGTCTTTGTTAAAGCATATTTCTCACTTATCAGCAATCCTGCATGGAAACGCGTGTCTTTCTAACAGTTAATTTCTCAATTACACGTACCAACAAACATACACGTGTAACATATATATGTCTTTCTAACAGATCATTTCTCAATAACAAACAAACATGCAGGGAAAATATATATATTTCTAACAGAATATTTGATAGGTCTAAGGTACGTACCCTGATCGCAGTCTGCTCCTTGGAACCCAGGGTTACACTCGCAGTGTTGCAAGACAGTCCCCGCACTTGAAACAACTCCGTTCACGCAGCGGATGGTGGGTATAGCTGGAATAAAACAACAGTAATAGCAGAAAGAACATTTAAAACAATCAGGGTTTGTTCTCCGTCATCCAACGTTGAATAGGGGGGGGGGGGATATCAAAAGGGTGTTCTCCATTATATACACGGAGGAAATAAATCTCTTTTAATAGAAAATGTCTCAATTATCAACATAAAAATTCAACATCAGAAAACAGCAAATTTATCAATCATCAAAAAACCAGGAAAGACAAGTTTTGCGAACAGGACATTTCTCTGTAATCTACAAATATACGAGGAAAATATTGCCTCTCTAACACACCATGTTTTGTTCAATTTCCAACAACAATACTTGGGAACCACATGTCCTTTTAATATCAGATTTTTCAATTATCAATAAACATACCCGGAAAAGAAACACATGCCTGTCTTACAGAACATTTCTCAATCACCAACATACATAGATGTCTTTTTAACAAAAATAATAAAAACTACTTATTAAATTTTGTCTTGTGAGTATTGCTATCCGAAGAATTGTTGTCGAAATGAAATGGTTGCTATATTAATAAACTATACGTGTGTTTTACGTGTTACGATTGTTATACAATCAAATATATATTAGTAGACATATGTGGTTCGTGTGTCGTACAATATACATATTTTTTATGAGTATTGCTATCCGAAGAAATGTCGTCGGAAAGATTTGGGATCTACAATAATACACGCCAGTTGGAATAGTGCAAACACATGTTCACAATGTTATAAAATCAAAACTATATGAGTAGACATCACATTCGAAGTGTACTTCGTGCACTACACAAAATAACCTCGAGATAATAAATTAATGAACAGACATTTTTTTAAATTAAAGGTTGAAGTGTAAAATTAGCAGTGTATGCATTGTCAATAAATTAATAAAAGTCACATGGTGATTCGATTCAGGGGCTTTTCTGGGATATGTCACTGATGATGATGGTGCCAGCTGTCGTCCATACGAAATCGACCTTGCCATATGTACGAATGAAACGGAGTTCTCCGCTTGTTTTCGTAAAATCCTGTTTCAAGGACGACCCGGCGAAGTTTGGAACGGAGCATGTCGACCTGCTTTCGAGCTTCGTAGCTGGTAAACTTGATCATAATGTCACGGGATCGGGAGTTTTCGGTTTGCATTTTACCTGTTTGTATAGACGTCCGAAGTTTACCGAGTCTGTGGCATCGCTCGATTTCGTCGATACTTATATTGGCGCCTATGGCGAATAAAATCCCCGTGACAGTTGCGTCAGAGTTTACCCCTTTGGTCTCTAGCACGCCCGAAAAGGCAGATAATTGCGTCGACTATACTGATTTGTCGGCCAATGCTTGCCTCAATGCCATATATTTTGGATTCTTGCTACTTATATGTTGGTTTTGTTTGATTTTCGGACTTTATTGCAGCTATGTCTGTGTTGAGGCGAGTGCCAGTGACTATGCTGGATACTATGTCTGAGATTTGTGATTCTAATGACTGCTTGAATACGTCGCTAAACGAGTGATGTATTCCTTAATAAGATTCATAATGTCTAGTCGGTCAAGAAAAGGAAGTCAATTTAACATTTCTGTGTAACATGACTTTTCTTAATTACTGTTAATAAACAATGCCTTCACGTTACCACATGCGTTTTGAACAGGACGATGTTCAATTAAGAACCTTCACGCGTGGGAAACACATGTCTTTCTAACAGAACATGTCACAGTTACAAGCAAACACACACGAGAAGCATATATTTTTAACAGGGAATTCTCATTTACCATTTTACCAACAAAACATAAACGGGAAACACATACATAATAACAAACAGGTTATGTCTCAATTACAAACAAAAATGTATTGGTAAAGCATGGATTTCGGACATGACATTTCTCAATTATCAACAAACATACGCAGGAAACAAATGTATTTATTATAATAGTACATTTCTCAATTACCAACGAACTTACAAGGAAGACGCATGTCTTTCTAATAATATATATGAGTATGTGTAAGATACGTACCATTATCACATGCTGCTCCTATGAACCCAGGGCTACACACGCAGTGTTGCAAGACAGTCCCAGCCCTTGCAATCACTCCGTTGTCGCAGCGGATCGGAGGTGGGGTGGTGAGTATCGCTAGAAACAGATAATAAACAGAAAAAAAACACTTAAAACCCATAAGAGCGTTCTCTTTTCATGTAACGTTGAATCAAAAGTTCTCTCTTTTCATGTAACGTTGAATAAAAAGTTCATACCGACTTATTCCCAATTACATGTTCTGACACACATTATATACAAGTGTCTTTTTAATACTAATTTACACATAATCAACGAAATATACGCTGACTTTGCATGTCTTTGTAGAACACTATTTTTCTAAATTATCGGCAAAACATACGAGGGAACCATATGTTTTCAGGACAATTAACAATTATCAACAAACATACATGTAAAAAACATGCCTTTCAAACAGGAGAATGAAAATCCACCAACAAAACATACAGGGAAAACACATAATTTCCTAAAGGCACATTTCCCAATCCCGAACTAAACAGGCATCGGATACCCATGTCGTTCTATAAATTGCGAACAAACATACAAGAGAAACACATGTGTTTCTAACAAGATTAAATACCGTCTTAGGTACTTACCCAGATCACATGCTTCTCCTGCGAACCAAAGGAAACACTCGCAGCGTTGCCAGACAGTCCCAGCATCGGTAATCGCACCGTTCACACAGCGGATCGGAAGCAGGGTGGTGGATATAGCTGAAACAAAACAGTGGAAATAACAGAAGGAGCATTTAGAATACTTATAGTTTTTTTTTATCATCTAACGTTGAATAGGAAGGGTGATACCAAATTGTCTCTGAATTACATGTTCTAACAAATATGCATGGAAAACACGTGTCATTTAATAGTACATTTCTCATTTATCAACGAAGCAATCGTGGAAATAACATGTCTTTTTAAAGAAATGTCGCAATTGTCGACAAAATATAGACGGCAAAGACGTGTTTTGCGAACATGACAATGATCCATAACCTACAAATATAGGAGGGAACATTGCTTTTCTAACAGATCATTTTTCGATTTCCAATAAAAAATTCATGAGAATCACATATCTGTATAACATCACATTTCTCAATTACCTTAAACTAACGCGAGACACACAAGTCTCTTTAACAAGACGTTTATCAATCACCAACATACATACATGGTAAATACATGTCTTTGGTTTAAACAGTATGTATTACTAAGTTAATTTGAACGTGACATACGCATTTCAAACATGCAATGATTGATAACATTACAAGTAACTGAACACTTATATGAGTCATCCTCCGTAGATATTCATAATACTTGTAGGATTTTAGCACATGTAAGCAGTAAAAGCAATTACTAACTGGCAGCGAATGATACAGCTGAATGCATTATAGTGTACATGACATGATACAACGCATGTTAAGATATATAAAAACAAGAATACCAGTGAAACTGATGGATGCTCCCCAATGATGCTTTGTCGATATATGGGTTAATTGTGTGAAAAAAAGTGTGACCCTGAGAAAATATATTATTAGCCTCGTTGACCTTAACCTTGACCCCAGTGACCTCAAACCTCATCAGAAGGTTGAGGTCCATGCAGGGTACTTATATGCCAAATATGTAAGAGATTGGTAAAATATTGAAGGCGCTATGAGAAACTGTAACAGAAGTGTGACGGAAAAAATCTATTATTTGCCTCGGTGACCTTGACCTTGACCCCAGTGACCTCAAACCTCATCAAAAGGTCGAGGTCCATGCAAGGTACCTACATGCCAAATATGTAAGAGATCGGTAAACTGTTGAAGGCGCTATGAAAATCTGTAACAAAATATATATATGGGGAGCAATAAAATCTACTTGCACTTGTTACTGTGCTTCCACCAAGATGAAATCAGCACACAGAAAATGAGCCATTAAAGAATGCAAACCTAAATGTCCTGTCATGCATCTTACCGATTTCACAGTTCTTTCCTGTCCAGCCTCGAGCACACTGGCATGAGTATGTTCCCGCTCCATTGTAGCAGATGCCTTTATGGAGACAAGGCTTGTACAGTGTGCATTCGTCGAGGTCTAAAACAGACATCATGCAGTTAAATAAACACAAGAGGCACTTCTATATGCCCCACCATATACAAATGTTTTGGGGGGAAGGGGCGGGGGTCAAAGAGACACACTGTCTCCTTTAAAAGTATCAAACCAAAACTCTGGGCCCAGTTGCTAAAAACTTTAATGGCCAGTTTAAGTAACAGTCTGTTAACTTCATACCCAAATAAAATAAAATTTAAACGCAATATTATTATCAAACATATGCAAATTATTTGAGCATACAAAATTGTTTATAATTAACACATATATTTAAGGTTTAACAATTAAGTCACATTAATAACTTGCTCCCAAAATTATCGGCTGTAACATGTAGCTTAACTGGCCGTTAAATGGTTATTCTCATTAACATTGTAGCATGCAACTTTAAATTACGAATTTGTGACGTCATATGTTTTAACACTCATCGCTATGGCAACTACTCACCAATTTGACAGTTGGTTCCCTCCCAGCCCTCAGCACATTCACACTTGAAGTTTCCTTGCAGGTTCCAGCATGTGGCTCCATTCAGACACGGGGACCGACGACACTCGTCCACATCTGCAATGAAGCCGTATCATAATAACAAACAGCTTTAGATCATTTAGATCTTAAATGATTAAAACAATTTAAGTATTGTAAAATCATTATTATTCGAGGGAAATATATTTATGATGATTTTGTGGGTTGACTAATCCACAAATTTAACAAAAAACGCATCGGAAAATGACAGACGCTGATTCCTCTTTCTTCTCCAAAATCTGAAATTCATTAATTAACTAGTTCACACAAAAAAAGTGTAACACCTAAGAATCTAATGCCAACGAATATAAAGGATTTTAAGGAATCATTTCATTAAAACAGCGGATAATTATAGCACCGACCAAATGCAAAGTATGATTACAACCAAACAAGTGACAAAGGCTATTGTTAATCCTTGACCACTCGAATAATATTATGCACACTGATGCGTTTGTAGACTCTTAAAAAATCAATTTGAATTAAAGACCTTTCTAACTAGATTGAAGTTTTAAAGGTTTCATTTCAAACCCAAAGATACTGATGAGCAGCAAACAGCATTAAATCTGAACAGACTGTGAGTTACTCGCAGAATGTTCTGGTTTTGTGCTGTTTACATACAGCCGTTTACACTATGCCTTTGAGCAGGAAAGGGTTAAAGGCAAAGGCCTCTCACCTATTTCACATATCTTGCCGGTCCAGCCAATCATGCACTGACAAATGAAGGTGTTGATACAATAACCCTCATGGAGACACACGTCCGTGCCATTGGATATACACCCGTTGATGTCTGAAAGAGTCGGCAGAAGATTATCAAGTGGCACGTTTTTCGTATCAACTTTTCTATCAAATTTTCATTAATTTATACACAGTGTGCTTCTTGGTATCTGAGAGATACAAGAAACCGTCGGAGACGGGTGATGCTCCCCAAAGTTTTTTTTGTCACAGTATTGCACTATATATTCAGATAAAAGGAAACGTCTTGAGGGACATAACTTTGGACAAAATAATACGATGGATGGTTTAGCAACTTAAAAATTTCAAAGGGCCATAACTCTCTAAATAAATCATCTAACCAGAACCCACTAATAACATGCGCATCTCCTCAAGGTAGTTAAGCTTCCCATAAAGCTTCATTGAATTCCAGTCAGTAGTTGGGGAGAAATAGCCCGCACAANATGAAACTTTATGCACATCTCCTCTTGGTAGTGAAGCTTCGCATAAAGTTTCATTGAATTCCGGTCATTAGTTGCTGAGAAATAGCCCGGACAAGAATTGCACTATATGTACAGTTAATGGAAAATTTCAAAGGGCCATAACTCTGTGAAAAATCATCCGACCAGAACTGGCTGATAAGCTTCCCATAAAGTTTCATTGAATTCCGGTCATTAGTTGCCGAGAAATAGCCCGGACAAGAATTGCACTATATGTACAGTTAATGGAAAATTTCAAAGGGCCATAACTCTGTGAAAAATCATCCGACCAGAACCCGCTGATAATATGCACATCTCCTCTTGGTAGTGAAGCTTCCCATAAAGTTTCATTGATTCCGGTCAATAGTTGCTGAGAAATAGCCCGGACAAGAAAAATTGCACTATATGTTCAGTTAATGAAAAAAATTCAAAGGGCCATAATTCTGTAAAAAATCATCCGACCAGAACCCGCTGATAATATGCACATCTCCCATTGGTAGTGAAGCTTCACATAAAGTTTCATTGAATTCCGGTCATTAGTTGCTGAGAAATAGCCCGGACAAATTTCCGGACGGACACACACACACACGGAGAGACGAAGCGGCGACTATATGCTCCCCCATATATATTTATGGGGAGCATAATGAAATGGTAAAGAACTCGTATGTAAAGTGTCAGTATCAAGTATATTACGAGGTAGAGCAGGAAGAGTGTAAGACTGAGAGAGAAAACGAAAAACAGAAACGACAGATGGAAACTAGACCACATAAATAATGATGGTTTGTAGCCAGTTATAATGAGAAACGTTTTGACAACACGATATAGCGTTGGACATTTTGTATTAGTTTTGTTTTGCTCAACTGTAAGCTAAGCACATCCGAATTGTAAGTTGTTGCTTTTAAGAGGAATATTTTCAAACATATCATTCCGAGGAAGTTCGTAGTGCTGACAACATAGTCGGAAACGATTTGAAGTTTCAATTTCTCCACATGAGCAATTAGGACTGTATACAGGTGGTTACCGAAATATGCCGTTATGCAAGGCGCAATCTTGCGTAATGGATTTTCCCAGCTCTTTAACTAAAATTGAATATTTTAGACGATTTTGTGAGATTTCCTTCAGGGAGGGCTAAAATGAGGACAACACTGGAGATTGTTGCAATTCTGGCGAAAGAGCATTCCACTCGTGTACAGCTATTGGAAGATATAAGTATCGATATTTTTCAGTTCTTACGCGGATAAGAGGTACTGAATTTTTGCTCCTAATGTCGTAGCGTCTTTGTTTGTGGAGTGGAATAAGATGTGTTAGGTTTGAGGACATAAACGGTGTTTTGTTAAAGAGAAAGAGTCTTGCTTTAAAGTAAAGTATCTCCCGTTTCAGACGGTTTAATTGAGAATATTGATACTGACTACGTTACTTACAAGAATACCACAAATAAAAACATGTATTACAATAATCATTGAAGCTTTCTCCTTCTTTTTACACACTTATTATTGACTTAGTGTGTATAGTGTGTTAGGCTAGAAAGCCTAGATGTTACAAATAACAAAACATGTTGACTGATGGAGTTTTAATTTCCCCAACCTTATATTGGCGTAGTGGGTATGGTGTCCGCCAAGCGATCAGGATGTGTCGTGTTCGATCCCTACTCTGGGAGAGATCTTCACTTAATTAAGTCTTAAGACAACAAAAGCTGGTTCTACTTAGGAAAGGTTGTGAGAGTAACCATATATTTCTTACGCTTTTTATACTCTCAAATTCATAGGTTAACACATAAAATAAACTAAATGTCTAGGCGAGTAAATGATAGCATATAAACACTGGGCACAAATTCCACTAAATTAGCTTAATGCTACAGACAAATAATCACCGCATACGATATATTCTATTATTTTTAAATACTAACACTGGTCACATGCGTAGCCCACGAATCCCGCATTGCACTCGCAGTATTGAGAGCCATAATCCGGGGAAACAATCCTTCCGTTGAGACAGAGAATTGGAACCGGGCTGGTGGTTCGGCTGCAGAAATAGTTATATACATGGGTGGAACGCTTGTGTTTATGTTGGAGAAGAAACATGAGGTTAATAATTTAATGAAAATAGTAATGAAGTGAGTTTGTTTGCTGTCACATGTGCAGAACGATTGTGATGGCAAAAATGTATATATCAGCAACTGATTCTTAAACATCAAAACAGCAACACCGGAAGGTTGGAAAACGCAACTTTGGGGTACATATATAATACACAGTAAACAAGTGTTGTTTAAATAAGTATGTTCGTTAAAACGAACATTTAACCACTGGAATAACTAAAAGATAGCCTACACTTTCTACACCCATAATTCCTATTTAACGTTATTGATAACTTGTAAAACAAAATACAGTAATTTGAACCAGAAATGGACGCCTAATTCTGGTAAAGCATATGATATGACTTCTGATGCATGACTCGATCGATCAGCTTGTTTCTTGTTTTATGTTTTTTGTTAACTTTTAATTCATTTGTTTATATGAAAGTTAATACTTAATGACTTGCTAGTTTAAAAATGACGTTAAGAATTAGAGATATACATTGAGCATTAAGAAAAACACCAAAAGTTGCATTGTGCATTTTGTTAATTTATATTTGACCCGACTTTTGTTTTTGTTCTACTAATTGCCACTAGAAGTAGACACAAATTTGTTAGGTCGCTAAAGCTTTCTCGTTTCCTATTAATACCGCATGGCATCTAGGTCAAACCCCATCTCAGACAGCTACGCCGAATAAATGGGAATAGAAAATAAACTAAACTAAAATAAATGAAGAAGAAATATGTAAATTGGCCATCACATATTAAGACGGAAGAACTTTAATTAGAGATATATTAACCGAGCCAGTCAAATCTCTGAATTGAGGTTGCTAAAATTCAACAGTGCATGTATTCCTAACTTTAAGAGATACTGCTTTGAAAGCCTCATCACAGGTATGAATCTCTTATGTAGTTATGAAAGGAACCATATGTGAAATACTTAAGTACCGGTAGATTTGGCAGTTTAGAAGTTAAGCTTTAGGTCAAATGTCGCCATTTCAGACTTCAATTGTAATGACTTGAAGTTTAACATTCTTTATTTCACTGATGGATCATGCTATAAGTAAACGAGTTGATCTGCGCCTGTTTGTGATATTTAATATTGTATTACGCACACATATCCGGGTGATGTATTTTCGTTTCAGTTCATTAATTTAAAAAAAAAATCGACGTTTAACATTACTAACCGCAAAATG
>VMBQ01013659.1:0-10137 GCA_007657795.1 Dreissena rostriformis | reverse complement strand
AGTCTGCAGATTCACGCAGTCTGGTCAGGAGCTTACCTGTCCATGACTATATAGCAAACAGGGTAGCTCCTGACCAGGCTGCGATTATGCATAGGCTGGTTTGGTTCTACCCTAGCCGCATATGGCATAAGACCCATTTCCGCATGATGTGGCTCATATTGAATTTGTGCTCTCCATATAAGCAGGACAGATTTAAGATCAAAGAAATTAAATGCTGTGAGTGAATAATTATCAAATCTAGCATGTGTATGTTAACCTTGTATTCCAAATTGTGTGTGTTGAGTCATTACAAAATAATGTTAACAAACAAAAGTAATAAATGATATGCTTATACATAATAGCTTTTGATTTTAGATAACAGCACAGCAACGCTTTTGCTTGTTAGAATTGACAGTCGTTAATTTACTCTTTACAAATGGCACTTACATGTTTGATTTATATTGTATATGATATCTCAGATTATTTTCCAGAAATGCAACTTAGCATGTGGTTAAAATAAATTATTCCCCTTACGAACAGATCAAGCTCTTGTGAATACGTAGTATCTTTTCAATTTTAAAAAGACCTTAAGAACTCACTGAAAACAAACACAAGTTTGGTAACATTAATGTTTTATATACATGTAATATTTGTTATGTATTGCTGATATTTTTTGCAAAAATACATATCAGAAAATTTAATGTGATATATATTTGTCATTTACTGTAAATCTCTGCATTACAAATCATAGTCATAAAGTCTGAACAAAATCATAGTGGGTAACAACTTATCAAGCAATATCTTTCTGATACAAGTCTTTATTTGGCAATTCATGAAAAGACTCTGGTCGCAAATTGCTGTGAGTGTTCTAAGAATTTGTCCTAACCCTTTCAGTGCTGGAACCGAATTTTGAAGGCCTTTGCAACCAGAACGTGGTGTCTCATCAGGATCCCAAATGTTTGCTATTCTGATAGTATTCTTTGGGAAAAAAAAACGAAGAAAATGCTAATTTTAGAAATTCAGCAGACAACATTTTAGCAGACTATAAATTTTCCAGCATGCAAATGGTTAAGGTCAAATTGAACCTCAAATACTAAGAAAAATTTGACATGTTTTATCTGCTTGTTTTCCTGTCGTATTTCCTGTCATATTATTTTTCTCTTCTCCCTCTATGTGATAACTGTGATTGTAGAATGCTTATGGCAAATGTTTTGTTAATGAATATGTTGTATATAGATAACCATGTATATTATTAAACCCCAGATGTCAGAGTCTCTGTATATAGTGAACTAGGGATAGCTCTTCTTTAAAATAAATATGGAATGATGTAACTAGTTGTTTTGTATTCAATTAATACGCTTCATGTCAGAAAACTGTCCTTCGTTTCCTCAGAATCAACCATTTTGTTAAAGATGTAATTATTACACAATAATGATTGTCAAGTTTTCTTCAAAATTAATGAAAACAAAAGGGCCATGGGCCCTAAGGTACCTAAGACCCTCATGAACCAAACTATTTTGACAAGGTAGAGATAAAAATAATGGAAGTACCTTATGAAACATAAATATTTAATTTGTAGGCCCATTTTTATTTTTGAACTCGGCTGAGATATTTAGCGATGACATTGGTAAGTTTATCATTGAAATCTGTACATATTGGCTGCTTTCAGAGAAAACGGGGCTTAATGCTGCATTAAAAGTCTGTCATGTGGGCAAAATTGTTTCTCAATAATTTAAAGAAAATAGATAAAGTATAAGAAACACATATCACGACATGTACATGATTATAGGCTTGTTATTCTTTAGCAAGTCAACCACAATTCTGAAGATGGTTGCCAGTGCAGCGACCAATTGTGAATAAAAAGACATGTTGTTATTTTGTCTAAGTTATCTCTATAACATAAATATGAGGATAAACAGTCACACACATCTCGACCTTAGATTTAAGACACACTCTTTAACATTTGAATGGGTTGTGTTCATTTCAAACTTGCGATATTAAAAGCTATAACATAAGATTGAAAACTGAGTTGCTTCTAAGATTATGCAATAGCGAACAAATACAGTGCCTTCAGCGCTTTGATTTCTCCAACCTTCCATTTTATGCAACAACTTCATGTATTCTTAAGGAGGCAGTCTACAGTTTTTGAGCCTTATCTGCGCATTGTCCCCGGTCAATTTCCTGAAATTATGGTGTATGGCCTAAACAAAATTGTTTTTTGACTCCAGAAGCTGAAATGTAAGTATAAATTGTCAATATTCTAGTAATTTCACATGTTTTCTGTAATTCGAAACTAAGTTACCTGAATTTTAGTCAACAACAACAGCATGCTGAGTGAGAAGTAAACACGTGTACTTCCTGCTTAATTGAAGCTGTCGACATTTGACAGATTTCAACGGTGGGTTTAAATAAGTTAGCAGTGCAAAAAAAGTAAACGGTAATGACCCTCTTTGTTTGGCTTAGTTTGAAAGCATTTGCTTTGATGGTGCAAAGCATGTTGTCGACTGTGTCCATATTGTTACCCGGAAAGATAAATGTGATTGCCGTGATTATCTAAAAATGTGTTTTTTTACGGACAATTTCCGAGACCCCCGAAAAGGTCTATTTTACCCAAGATAACAATTTACAGAGCACTTTCTACATTGTTTTGTGCTTTATTTTCAAGCTGCTGATGAGCTGCACTGAATATTGTCTGAATCTATTTTCAGATTGTGACTGAAGGCCTTGATTTGAGGGTGTTTTGCAAACCAGTGGTTGTCGGCCTGGGAATATTCAAGAAAAACTGTAGACTGCCCCCGAANAAAATATTTTTTTTTTTTTTATTGTCCAAACAAACTCTTGTGAAACAGATGCAAGACAAAAAAAAATGTTTTTGTTATTTGTATGAAATTGTGGGCAAATAATGATATTTTCTTCTTAATTGTAGAGAAAACTGACTCATCCCAATTTTCAGTTAATTACAAGTTCCTAAACCATCCCAACATAAATGAAATTGTCTGCTGCCTGACTGTCAAAAAGCTATTTATCTGATTAGGAAAGTTGTCTGCTGAAATAAATATTGTGTTGTAAAATATTATAGTTTTGGGAAAACTTGGCTTAATTCAGATAATTAAGTATCATTCCTGATTGGCGTGTGCATAGGCTAATATGTGATGACACTTTCCGCCTAGACAGGATTTTTGTTTAGAAGAAACTTACTTTAATCAAAAATTGCCACAAAAACGGAAAGTGTTGTCCCTGATTCCACACAGGCTGATCTTGGATGATACTTTATGCACATTCATTATGCCCAGTCTTCCCAGAGTGGGGCTATAAAAATGCCAAGAGCTAAAGGTGCAACTGTTTGTTATGGTTTAAGTTTTAGATGTAGATTTGCATTTACCAGAAGTAGTTGTAGATTGAGTATTGTGATTAAATAACTGTTGTACTGACACTTCCTGTATGGGTAAAAATAAGGAATATGTGTGTCTGTTACATGTTGTTATGCATGAAACTGATTCAAAAGATTTGTGTTCCTTTTCACAGCCCGTGACCCAATGTAGTGAAGTAAAAATTGGCTTTCATTTCAATACATAGCACAACACGTCATATGCTATAATAATAATTATTATTATTATTATAATAAAATAAATGAGCCGCATCATGCTAAAATGGATCTTACACCATATGCAGCCAGCGTTGCTCCAGATCAGCCTTTGAAGTCTGGTCAGGAGCTACCCTGTCTGGAACCTTGCATGATGGAAAGCTGACAGCATAGTTTCTTACCAGACTTATTGATTGTGTAGGCTGGTTTGGAACTAGGCATTCAGTATATGGCTTAAGACCCATTTTCATATGAAGCAGCTCTTATAATTGTGTCCAGAACTAATTTTCCTTCAGAACAAATTGCCTTGTTGTGAGAAACAAGTAAACAGATTGTGTTTTGACTTTCATTTCTACCAAAATTAAGGCAGGTTATATCATTTTCATTTGTTTTGCTGTTAAAAAATTAAAATGACATTTTTGCTATGAAACTGTTCAAATAATATATATTTGTGTTTATTTAAATTTTCTAAGAGATTTTTTACTTGTTTAGTTTTGATACGCATTGGACTTATCTTGTTTGTAATACATGTAGAAGTTACACTTTCATATGTTTATTATTACAATGTATTTGATTACATATCAGCATGTTTAACGATCTGAAATAATAATCATAATTATAATGCAAGGCCGAACTTTTCCAGAAAATAACTTTATGAACTTATCTGAATAGTAAGCATTTGAAGGAAAACAACATTTGTTGTTCATTTGTTACTTGTATTGACTTTGTGGTTTTGTTCTTGTTTAGATTACTTTTTAAAGCACTATGAACTTATTTAATTATTATTTTCTCACATGTTTGATGCACCACAAGATCTCCTTTAGTACACCGTGGTTCATCTTCAGTAACATATTCAGTTGTCACTCTTGCCTCAAATGTTTTGTGTCGTTGTCATGGTGTAGGCAAAGTACGGCCTCAGTATGGAGGCCCACCGCCGGCTAGTGCACCGTCTATGGTGTATTATAAGTGACGGTAACTGTTTGTACACCCTCACGTTAACACCTTGTGTGTCCCTTGCGTCAATATGTATGCCCCAGTACACTGTCCAGAATCACTGTTTCCATAAAATGTCCAACAACTGTGAAGTTAATGTGATGTTTATTCAAACACTGCCCTTAGATAACTGGTGATAAACTGTTATCTTGTGAATTCTAGCATTTTATGAGTTTTTCTTGAACAATATCTTTGGAGTTTTATATGCTTGTATCAAACACTTGTTTATAATATACACCTATTGTTTTCTGTTTTGTTATATGTTCATTGATTAAATTTCTCCTATACATTTTATATTATGAGGCTGGTTAGAATTAAAAAATTGTTAGTGTTAATTATTTTGACTGAACAAAAAAGCCACAAACTGATCCATTTGAAATTTATGCATATGCATTAAACCCCATTATTCAAGAGAACGGCTCAAATGTTTCCAAGAACAACATACTTGGTTTTAGATGCCACTCTGGTTGACTGGCTATTAACTGCTACAAGCAGATGCTAGAGTGCCTCCAATTATTGGTGATAAATGTAATTGTCCCATCTTGGATGATGGTGGGATTGGTAGATTGGGTCTGCCTGCATGCCTCTCTATTGATGTTACATTGATACAAACAAATGTATTGACCTTGCCTGAGCAAACAGGACTTGTATGCTTGAAAATTAGTTTTATTTCTGGGAAGTTGTATTTGTGTCAGTAAGTTGTAGGAGGATTGATGTCCTTTCAAGCATTCTTGTGGGCAGGGGGAGGTGGGAGAAGAATGTATTCTCAGAATAGGAATATAAGGGTACATTTTCTTTAGTCCAAATCAATTATTTCTATCTCAGCACATACTTTTACAATGTAGTATTGTCAGTTTTGGCTGTACATGCCTTTACATACCAGTGTTCAAAAAGGGATTTAATGATTATTCCCAATATTATTAATTTTGAGAAAAAAGCCGTCTGAAACAGTAGTTCTGAAGCTCAGAGTACTGAACAAAGAATGACCAATGTTTGTGTATAACCTTTCACTCTGTTCATATGTGTTGCCTATGTTACCAATTCCTTGGATTGCAGATTGATTCCATGATGATATCACAGTTTGAGATCTCCACATCACAGCAGATTTGTTTAGAAATGAAATGGCAGTATCAGCACTTGAAACATGTCACAATTTGCTGACACATACTCTTACTAATATATTATAAACATTAAATAATCAACCATGCAGCTTCGGATTACAACGGCCTATTTAACATGTAAAACAAGAATCATATAGGCCCTTGTGGTACTGAGGTGGTAACATTTATTTTTATTTTTTTCATTTTATGTTTAGACTTTAGTTTATATATTTTTTTATTTTTTTTTAAGAAACTTTATCTTTTAATAAAGATGTGAAACTGACCATGATTCATGTAAACTGGTGCTTATTCTGCTACAACATTGTTTATTAACCCTTTGAGTGCTGGAACCGGATTTTGAAGGCCTTTGCAAACAGTTTGGATCCAGATGAGACGCCACAGAATGCGTCTCATCAGGATCCAAACTGTTTGCTATTCTGATAGTGGTCTTAGAAAAAAAATAGAAGAAAATGCTAATTTTAGAAATTCAGCAGACGACATTTTAGCAGACAACAAATTTCCCAGCATGCAAAGGGTTAAATGCTTGTACATGGTGTATCCCCTGTCATGCATGATGCAAGATGTAAAATACTTGGCTTCAATGTATTCATGCTTCCGTACATGAAGTGTGTTATTGCTATGTATCACACACAGTTTGGTTTGCTGTCCTCAAGTTTGTTCCAGGCACCACTGAATTACCTCTGTATTCCTTATTACCAGCCTTAATGATCGGATATGAGCCATTCTCTAGGGATACCGGGCTTAATGCACGTGTGTAAAGTGTCAGCACAGATTAGCCTGTGCAGTCTGCTAATCAGGGACAACACTTCTGCCTAACTCACGTGTATTAACCCTTTGAGTGCTGGAACCGAATTTTGAAGGCCTTTGCAAACAGTTTGGATCCAGATGAGACCCCACAGAACGTGGTGTCTCATCAGGATCCAAACTGTTTGCTATTGTGATAGTATTCTTTGAAAAAAATCCAAGAAAATGCTAATTTAAGAAATTCAGCACACGACATTTTAGCAGACGACAAATTTCCCAGCATGCAAAGGGTAAAGCTTTTCCCAGAGTGCAGCTCAATCATATGAATTATTATATAGGTTTGAACCAAAAATATTTGTTACGTTTCATTTCATGTTTTCACTATTTGATACACTTATAATATTAATTTGGCAATTTGAAATAAAATTAAATGCACGTGTATGTCCAATTAGTAATTTATATTTGGTTTCTTTTATGTCACTTCCTTCTGATGTCATATTGAGATTTTGGTGGAAGATTTTCATTTAGAAGTTTTAGTATATATCTAGCAAAATATCATCTTAAATTGAATAATTGTATATTTTGTTGTTTTTCTTTTCAGCTCCTTCGACCCCTAGTCACAACAACCCATACCGTCGTGGTCGGCAAGTGAGTTCGCTGGTTCGCTCATGAACATTCGGCACATACAACTTTCCATTCATCATTTCACTGTTCTCTTCAACTACATATACAGGAAAACAGCTTTATACAGGAGTATATAAAAAGTACAAGAACAGTGTATAAAATAAATGACTCGTGCCAAATTGCCAGGGAATATATTGACAGGGAATACAGATCTGAAATAGTTTGAATAATTGTTTTGTGATTTAATGTGCTTCTGGGAAATAAGGTTATATTTTTGAACACTGATCTGAGTTTTCTGGAAGCATGATAATAAATCTTCTGCAAGCATTCAGCTGATTGAGACTCCAAGCATGCAAGCTTCCAGCTACATGATGAGCAAAGTGATAGGGAGGAGTGCAGGACTGGGTTGCAGGAGAAACACCAGAGATTTGTGATGTTGCAGATAACGGATTTCTCTCACATGATATTGGATGAAACAATTGGTGGAAAAGAAAAGCTGTGTATGGTGTTTGGATATGTATGGCCTCAGATGGGAGGCTGTACAGTGTTTGCTAGAATTTACATTTTGTGATGGTAGCAAATTTTATCTCTGTAGGGCAAATCTGTATCTTTATGTTCAATGTTTGCTTTCTGTGATTCAGGGAAATTTGACATACCGATGTGTGTGCTTAGGTAAAAAAATACAATAAATGATTCAAATAATGCCTAATATGATAGTCATTTTCATTTTTTGGCTTTATGAAGTATTTACTTTTCACCACTTTTTTTTCACAATTTGCATTAAAACTGTTCCTTATTTATTTTATAGGTATATATTACATTTTGCATGGACATACTATTTTTGTTAATAAAATTGTAAGCCACTTTCATTTATTAACATGTATTTGTTAGCTCTAATATATTATTCTACATCGGTATCTAAGAATAACATAATTAAGTGTGTCATATGAATTGCTACAATAGTGTGCATGACATGTTATGATGGGTTAAAGTCTTAATTTGTTGGAGGTAAACATATATGATTTTTTGAATTGGTGTTTCCTAGATTTAATAACATAATTGTCTTTAGCGTTTCCTGTGCCCTAGAAATGCTTTTATACTGTTATATGACATAGAAATTTACCATGCGTAATGGAACTTGATTAATATTGGTTTTCATCAAGTGAATGTGTATGTACTTGTGTGGATATTTTGTGTAGAATATTTAAGACCAAAGAAATAATATGCAGTGTTGTCATGTATTTAGTCGGTCTTTGATAGGAACTAAGATCCTTGTTGAAGCTGTGTAACTATTATACAGTTATTCAGTTGTTATGCTCAACAGTTCATTGAATTTTGTATGTCTCCACACAAAGAGGCATTAAGTATTGCACTTGTCCGTGCGCACATCCCAAAGCTTATGTTTTTAAATTCTTGTCAACTACTGGGTGGATCAAATACTGGGTGGATCTAGCTCCAACTTCTGGGTGGATATAGCTCAAAATTTCACAATGAAATAACCTCAGTGTGCAGATGATTGTAAAGAAAGTTTTCTTGTGACGACTTTATCTGAATTATGGCCCTTTATCCATTTTTCATGCCCTGAATCTTGTGATATCAACACCTCTTGAAATACTTGATGAATTGCTCTCAAACTTCAATAGTTGAACTGTGAATGTGTCTATAATTGTAAAGAAACAAATTTCGGCTGCAATGACTTGGCGGAATTATGGCCCTTTGTCTTTTTGTTCATTGTAGAATATATAGTGATTTGTCTATGTCCAAACATGTGTTATGGGGTCATCAATGTCTCTGATACATTTCAAGTTTATAATTATGCCTATATATAATTTTTGGGAGGACTGGTTACAGTTTTAAAACTGCTGCTATCTACATTAAGGTCTTATTTCTGTATGAAATGAGGAATTAGAAAGTACTGCTACAACAACAACAACAGGACAGTACATTTTATTACATATAAAGAGTAAAGATTATACATGTAATACCAAAGAGTGGAAATGTAATGCTTCTAATGAAAGTTATGTATATCACTCTTAGTGTCTGACTTAGTGTCATCTAAATATATTAATCAGAAAACACAGTTGTTGCATATGAAGTTTGATTAACATTTGCTGAAGTTTAAGATTAAGGTGTAGTTCTTGCTTAAGATTGCCATGGCATCAGATTCTCAACCTTGTCATTAACCTATAGATACCTGCAGCTTGATTTGTGCCCAGAAGTAGTTCTCTTAATTGTCTTTTAATTTTTTCTTTGAAATACTCGTTGTAATTACCTCAGAATTCCTATACCTAGGAAGCATATCATGGCAAACGTTTTCTTGCTACTGCCCGTAGTGTTGTGTAGCTGCTTATTTGCTTAAGCTGCAGGACTCTTGTGTGTTTTCTAGCATTTATAAACAATATTTTATGATCCATGTCATGCAAAAATGGGTCTTATGCCATATGCAACCAACATAGTTCCATACCAGTCTGCAGATTCACGCAGTCTGGTCAGGAGCTTACCTGTCCATGACTATATAGCAAACAGGGTAGCTCCTGACCAGGCTGCGATTATGCATAGGCTGGTTTGGTTCTACCCTAGCCGCATATGGCATAAGACCCATTTCCGCATGATGTGGCTCATATTGAATTTGTGCTCTCCATATAAGCAGGACAGATTTAAGATCAAAGAAATTAAATGCTGTGAGTGAATAATTATCAAATCTAGCATGTGTATGTTAACCTTGTATTCCAAATTGTGTGTGTTGAGTCATTACAAAATAATGTTAACAAACAAAAGTAATAAATGATATGCTTATACATAATAGCTTTTGATTTTAGATAACAGCACAGCAACGCTTTTGCTTGTTAGAATTGACAGTCGTTAATTTACTCTTTACAAATGGCACTTACATGTTTGATTTATATTGTATATGATATCTCAGATTATTTTTCAGAAATGCAACTTAGCATGTGGTTAAAATAAATTATTCCCCTTACGAACAGATCAAGCTCTAGTGAATACGTAGTATCTTTTCAATTTAAAAAAAGACCTTAAGAACTCACTGAAAACAAAAACAAGTTTGGTAACATTAATGTTTTATATACATGTAAT
>VMBQ01013658.1:0-16656 GCA_007657795.1 Dreissena rostriformis | reverse complement strand
GTATACGGATGCATGAGCACGCTTCGCGAATGTGAATGCTCTTCTACATAGTCCAAGGAAGAATTACATTATTTCTAGACAAGCATAAGTACAAGATTTACAGAGTAATTGCCCTTTAGTGAATAATGTTGTGCGGAGCATGACGCCAGTAATATTGAATAAATTTAAATAAATTTTGGTAGATTGGTAGATTGATACAAGACATTTTGAGAAACTGCAGACTATAAGAACCATAACTTATCAGTATTTTTTGGAGTTATTTCCCTTGGCTTAATTTAGGTATAGTCCTTGTGTGTGTGATGCATGACCTTGGAAGGAATGAAGGTTTTCAACTGAAACCTCATATTACGATAGAGGCATTACGGGGAAGTGCTGAGTATTCCATTAATTAATGAAACTTACTTGTTTTCCCCAACTTTGAAGTAAAACATCTCACTGTTTGGTAAACACAATACGTGGGGGCATACGTCATTTACAGTGACAACACGTGTTACCCTGTTTGTTTTGCAATTGATGCCAACGGCAAAAATCGTGATAATGAAAAGACCTTTGGTATCATGGTTTAAAAATAAGTATTTTATTTGCTGATATATTTACTTTTATTTATAAAACTTATTTAAATTTGAAAATTGCTGACACTCCATATTACTTTCCAGGTCATAATAACATTTCAGACGACCATAAATGATGCGACAAAAATCAGCTTTGATGAGGATCTCTCGTTTGAATTGGTTTGTTGGAATACTATCTGCAATTAAAACATATTTAAAATATAACTTCTAAATAAACATAACGACACGCCATTAAAAAATAATGCATGATGATGCAAGATGATTCATGGTGTACGTTTATGCACGATAATGCACGATGATGCTCGATGATGCTCAATGATACACGATAATGCACGAGAATGCACGATGATGCACAATGATACACGATAATGCACGATGATGCTCGATGATGCTCAATGATACACGATATTGCACGATGATGCTCGATGATGCTCAATGATACACGATAATGCACGATGATGCACAATGATTCACGATAATGCACGATGATGCACAATGATACACGATAATGCACGATGATGCACAATGATACACGATAATGCACGATGATGCTCAATGATGCTCGATGATGCTCAATGATACACGATAATGCACGATGATGCACAATGATACACGATAATGCTCGATGATGCACAATGATACACGATAATGCACGATGATGCACAATGATACACGATAATGCACGATGATGCACAATGATACACGATGATGCTCGATGATGCTCAATGATACACGATAATGCTTGATGATGCTCAATGATACATGATAATGCACGATGATGCACAATGATACACGATGATGCTCGATGATACACGATAATGCACGATGATGCACAATGATACACGATGATGCTCGATGATGCTCAATGATACACGATGATGCACAATGATACACGATGATGCTCGATGATGCTCAATGATACACGATGATGCACGATGATGCACAATGATACACGATAATGCACNACGATGATGCACAATTTTTACATTGATCATGCTCATCTCATATGATTCTGTTCTGTGAAAATCTTTCGTTGTTCTTAAAAACGTATACATTAATTTCATTTGATGTAAAGTGCTAATATTCATTCGATATAATTAAATTTAAACATCTCAAATGAACATTCAAACTTGTATAATCTAATTCTTAAATATTAATTTTAATTTCGAATATATTATTTCGCAATGTTGTAAGTAATCATGTCGATATTCGTATTGTAAGAAGAACCTTATGCAAAGCAAATTATATATTAGCGTGTATTGTTGTTTTTCAGATTTATAAAGGAGGAAAAAAAGGCACCAGTAATGCCTCAACGATTTACAACTGAAGAAAAGCAGTCTCGTTGACAAGGAAATATATGGTTTGAAAGTTTGCAGTCTCGCTTACAAGAACTTATATGGTTTGAATACTTGCTACCACATTGTCCGTTCTGAGGAACGGTAGTGGTGATGCGACAATATAACGTTATAGACATAGTCGTGTACAACGCTATTGGCGATGCGACAATATAATGTTATAGACATAGTCGTGTACAACGCTATTGGCGATGCGACCATATAATGTTATAGACATAGTCGTGTTCAACGCTATTGGTGATAGGACTGAATAACGTTATGTACAATCCCATACCATCTTGCATGCAGCTTTCACGATAATGCGCCTTATTCTATCGTATTGACTGCTCCTATATAATATGGATATTAAACAAAATTTAATAGATACAGTTTTTAATTCAGATCATGTTATATTTAATGTGCATTTTTTGCTTTCCAGTGATAAAATTATGTGTGTTATCTTACAACCCTATTCGGCTTCTGATGAACACATATGATACAGCTATGAAATTTAATTGCAAGAGTATGTTATGTTGAAATACTGATCAACCAAATCCGTTCGCGTTTACATATGAGGACCCAGTATAGAATGCACACCAACAAAGTTAGGACATTTTGGAAACTGAGGACTTATATTTTGACATCCACCCCATGTGTCATCAGCTTAAACGACCTTTATTGGTAAACAGGAGCCGTGATACTGTTTGGATATTAAATATTGTGACATTACTGTTAAGTTTATTCACATTCCAAAACAATCCTAAATAACAAAAATACAATAAACAGCTCTGAGTTATTGTATTGTTCCAATCTGACAATATAGTGAACAATGTATCATCGTTTACTCAATCGTTCCAAAAGCCATTGTTCCAATCGTTGTTGTTCCCGTAGAACCTGGGGTAATAAGGGTGACGAGGGTAACGAGGGTAACCATTGTCACCGTAACGATAGTCTCTGTAACCTGGAGAGAAAGAGAAACATATTGTTATTACAAATTTGCACTTAAAATGATTGGCACGCGGTGATACTGCTCTATATTTACCATGTGCGGTTCAATTCTACTTTAGAGAGCAATTTGAACATAAACATTATTGAGAACCACGGTACATTGGTTCATACCAAATATCTGGGCCTCGTGTTTGTAGAAAGAACAATGCTTAAAAAGTTGGAAGTTGGAAGACCCTTTTTAATTTAACCTATTTTGAACTTCGGTCGGTATAATGTCCTTAGAAACAATTGTTGTTGAAATTGTGTGGCTTTCAAATGAGTTAACGTAATGAAAAATATCACCAATATCAATTCCACTTACGATATGGAGATGCTATCGCCGTGGTAAACAATGCTAGCAACACCATCGTGAGGGCGACCTTAACTGACGCCAACATGGTTCGTATCTGCAATGATATCATAGCACGGTCTTTATCAGAAATGTTATTATAACATGGTTAGTATCTGCAATGATATCATAGCACGATCTTTATCAGAAATGTTATTATTATATGGTTAGTATCTCCAATGATATCATAGCACGGTCTTTATCAGAAATGTTATTAAACATTGTGAGAAACTGCAATGATATCATAGCACGGTCTTTATCAGAAATGTTATTAAAATATGGTTAGTATCTGCAATGATATCACAGCACGGTCTTTATCAGAAATGTTATTATAACATGGTTAGTATCTGCAATGATATCATAGCACGGTATTTATCAAATATGTTAGTATAACATGGTTAGTATCTGTAATGATATCATAGCACGGTCTTTATCTGAAATGTTATTATAACATGGTTAGTATCTGTAATGATATCATAGCACGGGTTTTATCAGAAATGTTATTATAACATGGTTAGTATCTGCAATGATATCATAGCACGGTCTTTACCAGAAATGTTATTATAACATGGTTAGTATCTGCAATGATATCATAGCACGCTCTTTACCAGAAATGTTATTATGGCATACTTTATATAAAGCGTATTTATAGCTTTGTTGATATCTCCATTGTAACGAAGTCATTATCAATATCTGAAATGTCTGATCATAGAATATTTAATTTATGCAATGTTATTGTACAATAGTTCGTATCTCAAAATTTGCCATTGAATAGTTGATATTTTTTACGTAATAATAGCATTATTGTGTTGCTATCTGAATGTTAACACTGTTTATTTGATATATGAGTCGTGTTCTGAGAAAACTGGGCATAACGAATGTGCGTAAAGTGTCGTCCCAGATTAGCCTGTGCAGTCCGCACAGGCTAATCAGGGACGACACTTTCCGCTTTTATGACATTTTTCGTTTAAATGAAGTCTCTTCTTAGCAAAAATCCAATTTAGGCGGAAAGTGTCGTCCCTGATTAGCCTGTGCGGACTGCACAGGCTAATCTGGGACGACACTTTACGCACATGCATTATGCCCAGTTTTCTCAGAACGCGACACATACTTTAATCATAGTTGATGTATGAAATGTAATAAGAACATCGTTGATATATGAGTTGTAAGTAAATGTAATAAATATCAACTGTGGTAAGTTCGACAAAAAGTTCTGAAGGATGGATGCATGGCGCAAACAATACGTGTTAACTCTTAACTGATATGTTATGATTTTAAAAAAAGATGACAGATAAAGAACATCATTATCACTGTATAACTACCAAATTTACATCGAAAAAAATACCGGTCTTGAGCAAAGTAAAATTAACATAACTTTTAATTGACATTGAAAAAATATTAGTCAGATTATGTAAAGTTCCAAATAATTGTCATATTAACGTTGTATATAGGCCTATTAACAACACCGTGTCGATCTGATGCGCGATTATTAAACCACTCGTTCAGATGCGCTTGGACTTTTATTAATTGCGAATCCCTTCTCAAAATTGGTGTCTGTTGGACGATTAACATATATAAAAACGAAATATATGTAATAATAAACAAATAATAATACAAATTTCACTTCATATTGTACAAGGTACACATCCATTGTCCTATATCTTAGCTTTCGTTCTTAAACATGTTACTTCGTTCGATTCATTACATGCTTGAACTAACATAGCTTCCATAATATTAGCGAATAAACATTCAAATACTTATTTAGAATTTCCTAAAACTAACCTGTCATTTCTTGAAATGCGATTTTTATCTTTAAATTTAAACTTTAAGATTGAATCGATAATGGTATTGTTGGTAATGAATACACATGTCGGTTTCAGGTAATTGATAAGTTGGATATGAAAAATTAAAATCAGATTGTTTTCTCTCAAAGAAACAATGTCTGCTTAACGCACATTAGGTTTTTTGCAAATGTTCGAGTTACAAATGCACAAAAGGTAATCCTACGATGACCAACATTTGGTAAAATGACGCAATGAAACCATCAAGTACCATTTTCGATATTTCCGATTCTGCAAACTCAAAATGGTGTGTAAGTTATAAGCTCAAACATATGTTGACATAAAAAACGATCAGCTCTGATTTTGCTGGCTTGTACACGTTCGCGTTACATGTTGTTATGTGTTTCTCAAAGATCATTGAGACACTGACTCAAAGATGACGCTCATTTATAATAATAAAAACAATATTAAAATTATCATAAATTACTTTGCTTCACTAATGTTCTGGACTACTATTACGTTATTTGTAATGCAGTTTATTAAATGTATTTCTAAACGACTAGTTTGTATAATAAATCAAAGAGTATACGTGTTCAAAAGAGCGTTTCAGACAATACGAATATGCTTATATTACCGACGAAATAAACCAAACTAAAAATTAAACTAAAAACGTTCGTACCTGACAAACTGTTCAAGGCAGTCAATCGTTATGTGCAAAGTATCTGCCTTGCATACAGTTTTATACGTAACATTGCGTTCAAAAAATAGAAACATCGTGATGGTTATGACACAAAGACAACCTATAAATAGTTATATAAGGATATGTGTTTTACCAAGATCTACGACTTTTATATTGGCTCGCTGATCGTGTTTATACGTATTTCTATTAATTGGAAACAACGCGTCTTCATGTTTCAATCAGAACCTAGCCATCGAAGCTTGTGTTAACATGGNTAACCCATTTATGCCTAGTGGACTCTCCCATCCTTCTAAATTGGATCAATTTATTTCCAAAATTAGGGATGTCTAGTATATTGATTTCTATATTTATAATATTTCTTACGGAAATTCCTTTAAGCAAACAGCGCAGACCCTGATGAGACGCCGCATCATGCGGCGTCTCATCTGGGTCTACGCTGTTTGCCAAGGCCTTTTTTCTAGACGCTAGGTTAATGTCAAGTTTCATGATATTACTCCAGCTTGGAAGTGCAATTTATTAATTGGATAAACAATATTATTTTGTTTACATTTAAAAATGACAATTCACTTCAGGAAGTTTGTGATATTTGGTACAGCTAAAGTAAAATGTTTGTGAATTATAACTGAATGCTTAAATATAACTTATATCAACATTAAACATCACAAACATATTGTAATAAGTTTATAAGGAAGTGCATATTCTAAATTTATAAAAGCCAT
Source organism: Dreissena rostriformis (assembly GCA_007657795.1). NCBI lineage: Eukaryota > Metazoa > Mollusca > Bivalvia > Myida > Dreissenidae > Dreissena > Dreissena rostriformis. The sequence goes on along the minus strand of VMBQ01013658.1, from coordinate 10,214 downwards.
TTACCAAATAATAATTAAAAAAAAAAAACTTTTTCTAAAACAATGCAGGGAGGGAGGCTGAAAAGAGGATTGTTAATTGTGTGCATTGTTAGTGTCTTTATTATGCTTTTTCACTTAAGTACCTTTATCCAGTCATCCATTTAGGATTTATTCTATTAAGTATGTTCCTTATAAAAAATAATTTGACGTTAAAAGCAAGTAATATTGTTTGATACTCTATAAAACGTCAATAGCCAGCAAAACACGTTTGTTGTGTATATTGACAACTTAAAAATAGATACAAAAAAGAGAGGAACATATTAACAAAAGGCGGGGCATAAAATTGGAAGCGCCNAAAATTGGGAGCGCCCCCCCCCCCCCTGCTATTCTGCTTAAGATAAATCCCGAAAAAGATATTCTTTGGATCATTATAATTATGAAAACACATCACTACCTGTAAGAAACCTTTATCATTAAAGCATTTCTTTACTTACATGAATTGTTTGTTGAATATTAAAAACGTATGTCTTTTGAAGAAACATTGTTGGCATGATGCTTTTGTTCTGTTTCAGTCTGTTAAGCCTATATGTTGCTTTGTATAGCTAAATATATACAGACACTCGAAATATCAAGGGCTGACCACTTTTGGACAAATATTATATGATTCTCTGAATTCTTTTTAAGAACAATGTATATTTTTATGCTTTGAAGAAACAGAAATTAATGTTTGTTTTATCGGTAGATATATTTTATAATTGTGCAACATTAAAAAAAAAAAAAAAAAAAAAAAAAAAAAAAAAAAAAAAAAAANAAAAAAAAAAAAAAAAAAAAAAACACGCTTTTAAAGAGTAACATGATAACACTGTGTTATAAATGCAAAATGTATGTCATCAATAATACATTATGTACTTATATACATTTATATGACATATTGCAATATAACTATACGTCTTTTCTATCAATTTGGATTGAAATAAATTTGTTAAATAGATTGCAACAATTATATGCAGTTACTATTGGCTCATTTTATAACGAATATTGTATTGAAATATATAATGATACAAATGTTAAATTGGTTTATTAAAGTAATAAAGTGTAACAAACTCAACTAAATGTTAGCATAAAATGGGTCATTTTTGTGTAAAACTATATTTTATATCATTTTTTCAAAACAGTGTCTTTCACATTTTGGTTAAAAATATATATGCAAAACGAACACAATTTTAAAAAAGGAATCAATACGAAATTCCGACTGGAGTGTCATGTACGGAGTACACTTAACGTGTGCTAAAATGCCCGTTGTCGGCTCAGGTACTACTTCAAAGTACCCAGAGTACTCTTAAGTATATAATAATGTAAACCAGGTACAACAAATACGCTTAAATGCGCCCGGCCATACTCCTGGGTTCTTTTTAGTATAATTTCAGTAACCCGGGTACTTTGTAGTATACTTAAGAGTACTTTTGCGTAGTGCCAGATCGAGCATAACTTAAAGTCTCCTCGATTTAAGAAGCCACCGGTGGCCGTTACACATACATTTCGTTTATAGCAGGTATATTTTCTTTATTGAGACTTTGTGATATGTTGATGAAAGGCTGTTTTACGAAGTGCCTTACTGCAAATAGACCATGGCGTTCGACTTTATCTTGGTTTGTGCCAGACGTACTATCTAAGTATACGCCGGGTATGAGCTAGCATTATCACACGAAACAAGCTCAGAGCAACATATATCTTCAATAAAATCGGTGAAAATATTGCTAATTTTGACTTTTTGATGGTGAAATGACGTCGTTATTTTGAAAGTGATGACTTACAAATAATGTGGTCTTGGTAGATCATCAGTTTAAATCAATCGTGGCTGCACAACTCCTATAAATATTAATTTTTCTGATCACTGGTAAATTAAAATCGATGATCTTCGAAATCAACACATATCATCTGTGTATTGTGAACGTCTAATTTTTGTATGTTCTATGATATCGTATTTTTTGTAAATTATTGTAATATAATTAAATAGAATATATAGTATATAATAATATACAAGTTGTACCTATTGATGATTTATAGCACAAGTCTATTTCACTACTGGTTCTTTCGTATTTTTTACCAACTTCTTCATGTTTGAAGTAACAATCATAAATTGTAATGTTTTACTAAGATGTATAATCATACATAAAGAACGTAATAACACATCTAAATAAAACAAAAACATTAAACAAACACTATCTTTTAATAGCATACCAATGTGACAAATACATTTGGTTATAAGCAATTGCATCTTCCGCAATCGTAAAGATGGACTCAGAAGTGCCTCAAGCCGTCGTTGAAGCCATCGTTAAAGCCGTTGAAGCCATTGAAGCCATTGTTGAAACCGTTGAAGCCATCGTTGAAGCCGTTGAAGCCATTGTTGAAGTTGAAGCCGTTGTCAAAGCCGAACCCGTCGTTGTAAAATTCCGGGAAACCTCTTTGTCTGAAGCCTGAAAAACAAATGACACAATGATGATATGGCTGAGTTGTTCTTAGCATTACAAAGCAATAACAAATAAGGTATTCTTATCAAAACCAGACCGTATCAAAACAGTGGTTTACCAAGAAATGGCTTAACAAAAACCTTATTTACATTGACAAAGGAAAACGAACAAATAATGAAAACATGCAAAATAAAAACATACGTAAATGGATATATACAAAACCGTCAATATAGTTAGCATACACAACAAAAACAATGCTACTGAAGGGACAGAACTAGACAAAATACATATATTTAGACCAATGGGAACAAATATTCGAAAATCGGTCGAATATCAGAATCCAAAATTCCAATATTCGAGTGTTATTGAAAGGACACATATTTTATGATATGATAAGCAGTGAAGTGTTTACATGCAGAACATAAAATATTCATGCGCATACTATGAAGAATATAGAAATTTAGACACGCATTAAAACGTTATATACACGTATAGAAACAGACGTCATATCTACACATATAGAACATATACTCTATTCTGCATGAAGAGGAAAACAAAGACAAAAAAGAAAAGAGAGAGTGGGAGAGTTTGTATATAAAAACAGAACAAAGACAAATATATTTACGAATAGAAAAGAGATGCATGTACATATACAAAACACACATAGAACTGAGAGAATATAGACATAGCGAAAAGAACATACTGTTAGAATGCATCCATGCAGAATAATTTTGAACATACTTTTCAAGAATAGGTATTTATACAAACAAGACAGAACACAATGTTCGTATTAAGAATATAACAGTAGTAGTAAAGTTACCACGAGAAAAATACTGGGCAGTCGCCATGGCAACAATAGCCAGTAATACGAGGAGGGTGGTTAGCTTCATAGCAGCAATCATAGTTGAGATCTGGAATGAACAAACACAGCAATCATAGTTGAGATCTGGAATGAACAAAAACAGCGATCATAGTGGAGATCTGGAATGAACAAACACAGCAATCATAGTGGAGATCTGGAATGAACAAACACCGGTCATTTATACGGTGAGTATACGTAGTTATGTTCGCTATATGGTGCAACGCGACCTTTTGTTAACGGACACAAACGAGAATAAATGGTATTAACTATAAACGAAGAGTTATCTTTAATTATAGGTAACACTATTCTGTACACATTCACTATATGTATTTACTTTGTTTGCTATTGGAATTCCCGTTGTATTTACAAATATGGATTTTGTTTCAAAACATTTGTTTAATTGTTGCTTCTTTAAATATAAACACGTTAGAATTAAAACAAATATCCACTTACCGGCAAACGAACTCAAGTAACGTTCAAACAGCCAGTAGTATACACCAGATATGAAATATGTATCTTAGGGTAACGTTTTTATAAGAAAAGAACGTTTGCGTTGACAACCAATTAGAACGTTAAAAGCGGTCGTTTGACATCAAAACGTCACTTCGTCAATTAACAATAGCCGTATGTCAATGTAAATGGATACTTTGTTTTTAACTTTGTAGTGTTGACAAGTACATTTCAGCCTATGATTCTTGGAGATAAGTGCAGACCATTTATACCGACTGAATCTGAACGGAATGTAGGAGCAAAATGCAGGAGCTTTAATTGTCTTGAGTTTAAACGTACTTGTGGTAATAATAATAACAATAACAACAATAATAATTATAATAATACATATTATCATATAATATATATTTATATACGTTAATAATGCACGTGTAGATTTTTAGCGATAACGAACTGAACAGAACATTACAATTACTATACATGCAATTTGCAATGCTAAAGGCCACAAGTTGTTATTGTTTATTGATTGAACGATGTCTAAGCTACGTCTGCATACCCAACTATTGGAATTGCATTAATGTATGGCAATGCAATAGGACTCTGATTGATGGCTGCCAGAATATAGAAATTTTAGAGCTGAAACCCTGGTTTTAATGATTACATTTTTGGGGCATTTAAGTCCAACATACACCATATGAAACCATCCTATACCGTTCCAGCCATTCGTGGTAACAAGCATGTCTTTATTTCATGGGCACTGTCAATTAACTTCGTTACGAATAAAAACGTAGAAGAAAGTTGTATTGAATACTGATGGAAAATATATCTACTGCACACGAGGATAATGTTTAAGCCAAGCTCTAATATCTCTTAAAAGTGACCATACTCAGGCCTCTATTACATCACGTGAAATATGATTTTCCTAGTTTGAGCGCAGCGAATTAGAGGACAATTAGTTTCCAGTAGGGGTCGCTCATTGTACTGTATTTGCGGTAATTATGCCCTTGGAATAGCCATGCGGCTTTGGGTTACTTACCACGTAAGTGAACACGTCAATTTTAGTAATATTTATTGGATATAAAATATTGACGAGTTTTCTCATGGACATGATTATCTGCAGAAATCTATATCAAAATGAGAATTGTTCACGTTTGTTTTTGTCATACGTTATAAATGTGTCATCTGGTCGTATTTAATTCGTTGTTTTTGTTGTTTATTTAGAAGACGTATAGGGTCTATGGAAAGTTACGTTATTTTAGTTGCAACAACAGCGTGTGTATGGAAAGTAGAAAACATGAGAAAAGATACAAAACATGTGAAAGAAAATCACATATGTTGGTATTTTGCATGTATGCTTCTGTGAACATGTTTTGTGATTCAGATATCCGGAATGATTTTTAATTACACAAATATTACGTCAAACTGACAACTCATTTGCGGACTTCGCGACAAAAACGTGCTTACGTCACTAAAACTTTACAAGTTGCCTTGAGGGACGCGGACAACACTTAAGGACAACAATTAGTACTGAGACAATCAACTTCTATCGTCGGTGTGGTACGTTACATGTACGTACGAATCCACGATAGTTATTGAACTAGCGTATTGGTGTTGTTAATTAACCGTCAATGTTAAACATTAGTCCAGCAAATGTCTATACACACGATATTCTCATGGCATCATGGTAAAATAGCAAAATATTTTGGTTTTGTTCGTCCAATTATTTTTTCAAATGCAGAATGCCTTCTTGTTCTCATATATTTCTGCACAAATAAAAATATAAATTATACGACTAATTAATGGATATTCTTAGAAAATACAACTCCGGCTATCTTTACTGTAATTTAAGCTTTCTAAACTATAGGTTTGGTTGAATAAATCAGGGTGGCTTACCAATCAAGTGTTTACTAGTATTAAACAATATACTTAATATACACGAATATATATGATAGTAAATGAGAGGGAGAAAATCGCTCGATTTAGGCCCCATTTAACAACAATACTTACAATTTCAAATAAATAAATATTTGAATACTGTGAACATACTACCCATTATATGATGATGAGTTTTTTATAGTTGTCAAATGCTTGTCAATTTAGTGCATCCACTTTCAAAACGAGTTTATTTCCCGCTATCGTTATTTAAAAGCCCGGATTGTTTTTGAAAAGTGTATATCTTCATGAAATCAATATGTCCTGATTGGCATAGTATGAGGTTGCTACATGGCATTGTTAAATATAAAATTAATATAAAGCTCAGACACAAAGAAATTTATGACAGCTAAGTTTTTTTCCCAGACAGGGACATATCACAAATTTGATATTTCCCCCGCCGCCATTTCCGGCTCCACCGGCAATTGTGCCGCCACTAACCTTGCCACCGGTAATAAAACCACCTATTTGGCCTGTATCATAAAATCAAGGCAAAGCATGCAATCTTAGATGTTTATTCTTCTTAATTTTATTAGACTCAAGGTTATCCGTATGCTGTCAGTATGCCTCAACGTGAGTATTTACAACTGTGTTACGTGTAACGTATTCGTAGACGTAATGCATATATAACTACAGTATTGTATTCGAGAAAGGTTAAAAGTTATTTCAATGCAATCCAAAACTGAAAATTTATTAAACAAGTAAATAAATGTAAACATGAAAGTAGTTCTTGATAATTCAACCAATCGGCGTCATTTAAAAATGGGCCTTGTGCCAAATGCGGCCTGGATAGATCGAGACCCTCTTGCACAATTGCGCAGTCTTGTCAGGAATGCCCGAGTCCGTTTTTGAGACAACGAACCCTTGTGTTACCGTTTTTATCATTAACATGGAAGCTCCTGACCAGACCGCGTAATTGCCAAAGCTTGTCTGTGCTACGCTTGCACAGTGAACTGCCCGGGCTTATCAGGGACGACACTTCTCGTTCTTATTTATAATTCGTTTAAAGGAAGACTCTTCTTAACTGAAACTCAAATTTAAATAATAAACTCACTTCCTGAAGCATCACAGTCATTAATATCCTTAACTATAGAATTTTTATTCGAGAGTAATTATGACAAATGCGACATGACAGGAAACTCAAAAAATGAGAGAAAAGTATTAACTAATAACATGTTTTAAAACAATAGGAAGCTTGAAACTGTTTCTTTGGTTCACAAGACAAAACGGCAGAACACCAATTAAGTTCAGCCTCAAACTAGAAGTTGCTTCAATTGAAACTCGTTTTGACCAGTTTGTTCGCAACTGCCTCTGCTTGTTTAAGGCATCAGCACAAACAAAAGGTACACGTGCACCGGAAACGGTCGTCGGTTCTGTCAGCAGGCTGCTATTCGACCAGAAATGGATACCCATTTTTTTTTTGAAATCTTGCTCAGTTTACGTCGTGTTTGCTAATCAGAATGAATAGTTTTAGTGTAAAAATGTACGTCATGAACGATGCCACCAACACCGTCTGAGGCAGGTTTGGTTTTAATAAAGAAACATAATTCTGTAGTATTTATTGAAATATTTCTAAGGTGCGTACTACGGTACGTCTAAAACATTGGTTATTTACAGTATTTGACAAATGTAATACGTATTCACTATAAAATTGATAAAAATATATTTTAATATATTTTATTTACATTTCCTTAACTGATTTCATTGTAATTTGTATACTGATTTGTTCATGTTGCGAAGGTTTTCAAGCGATCGGCTTACCATCCAACTTTATGGAGGAACGTCAAATCAGCAAGCAGTGCACATTTTACCATTTTGGACGCAATGAACGATTTCTGTGTAATTCAATAAACATACACTGATGATCTCAATGTGTTCTTTATCCGCTANGGGGGGGGGGGGGGGGTGGTCATAGTGTTTATTGATCCTACTATTTTTGTTCTGTTATTAATACACGTCATCTTAAACCTGAACGAGATTTAGTGCTGAACATATATTTTCACATGTTTTGTGTTTGCATGAGCTTTTTCGCATAAGCTTTGAATGTACCCAATACTAAAAATGTTTACGGCCGATAACTATGTTAGTTGTTGTTGTTTATATGTATGGATATTTCTTGATTTGTATAATATTTATCGATACTTATAGTGCGAACTGTGAAATAAAAATAAAGATTTCTTTTCGTCCTATATTCAAACACTTATTTATTGGGCTAAAGGTATGATAAATATTAATTTATTATAATAAGGTTACATAAAATAATTATGTAATACGGATAGACGTGGTTTCACTGTGTAAACTCGTCTCTTTTCACGTCGATCTGAAAGAGTAAAACACATCGTTTTTACATAATGTTAATTTAAAACGTTTTAAAATTAAAACGGAATAACAAAGAAACACAATAATTACAAGCAAAGTTGTAAGCGATATGACATAAACATTAGCGGCGACAACAAATATAAATTAATGGAAATTTTAAATCTGGCCATTTCTCATTCATATGCTTTTACGCAGGTTAATTAACAGCCAAAATCAAATATACATTTGCAAAACTATTAAGTTAAATGAATCATTAATAGTACATTAAGATCACGAACATGATATGCCGCGTATGTTACAAACGGGGGCGTCCATACATTATTTCGTTTATAAAGAGACAACATGTACAAACACTATGACATTTTTAAAGTTTTTTTTTTAATTTTGAAGTTTTTCAATTTATTTACCAATTACAGTAGTAGGTTAACTGATTAATTATTTAAATAATATATATTTAACTTTGCTTCTGTTCATGTATATTGATTGTAAATGATAATATCAGAAATGACGTAACAAACCCAAAAATACCTTAAATTAGCCGGGACGTCCGAAAATTCCACCTCCGCTGACGCTGCCTCCTCCGCCAATGAAGCCGCCGTTGCCATTGTTTCCGCCTGCCGCGATGCCGCCCGAGGCACTTCCGCCGGCGAATATGCCCCCGCCGCCATTTCCGGTTCCACCGGCAATTATGCCGCCACTAAACTTGCCACCGGTAATAAAACCACCTTTTTGGCCTGTATCATAAAATCAAAGCAAAGTATGCACTCTTAGATGTTTATTCTTCTTAGTTTGATTAAACTTAACGTTATCCGTATGCTATCAGTATGCCCCCAACGTGAGTATTTACAATTGTGTTACCGGGTAACGTATTCGTAAACGTAATGCATATAAAAATACAATATTGTATTCGAGAAAGGTTCTAAGTTATTTTTATGCAATTCAAAACTTTTAATGTATTAAACAAGTAAATAAGTAAGTAAATATATAAAGATTTATACATGAAAGAAGTTCTTGATAATTCAACCAATCGGCGTCATTTAAAAATGGGCCTTGTGCCATATGCGGCCTGGATAGATCGAGACCCTCCTGCACAATCGCGCAGTCTTGTCAGGAATTCCCGTGTCCGCTTCTGAGACAACGTATAATTGTGTTACCATTTTTATCATTAACAGGGTAGCTCCTGACCATACCGCGTAATTGCCAAAGCTTGTCTGTGCTAATGGTTTAAGCACAAAACCTAGTGTTCACATGCCAATCGCGGACAACGTATCACATGACGAGGTCAATATCATTTCTTGAAAACAAAATTCAACAACCAATAGGTGAAAAGTGTCAGGTATTAAAATGAAGTTTTGACCGACGTACAAACGGCGAAATTCCTTAAATAAATACTCTTCATTTGATAAAATTATTCATTAATGAACTGGTCCTCGAATAGCGACAAACGATCGGGAAATATCATGTGCGGATCCGCTCCTACGACTCTTGACATAAGTTTTATACAATTGATAAAAATGATAACAATACTAATGATACTAATAATGTCACCTACCCTCCACTGTAGTCATGGCGACGAAGCCAAAGACTAGCTGCGCAAATATGAACTTGTTCATGGCTGGTGTCGTGATGTATGCAGAAAGAATCTGGTGAAATCTCTCGGTCTCGACTTGTGTCCGTTCACTGAAATGTGGCACTATTTATATATCTGCTGCAGATAATTCGGAGCATGGCAACTTCATCGCGTTATCATATTTATTAAGCGCCTGAAACTAATCAAGTTATTTGCCATTGCCTGAAGCAACTGTTAAACTTTGGTAAACTGACCGCCACATGTTCGTTGTATTAAGTTCATATACTTTCATCAGTATTATTATAATGATCTTCTAGTTATTAATTATATTTAACTGAAACCAATTTTATTACGAAGTCAATAAAATAAAAAATAAAAATAAAGTAAATAATTGCTTAGATATCGGTTATAAAGGCATTTACATTATACTATTATAATGTCAATTTCACAAATGTGCTTTCTAGTTTGGTACATGAGGATGTTTAAATTCATTCAATAAAAATCACCAAATAAAAGCAAAAAAAGACGGTTAACACGGAATATGATTTTGTTAATCAAAGAGGCGTTTTTTTCCTTTCTGTTGGATCTACATGTCATATGGTCCAGGAATGTTGTTAGTAAGTTTGGGCAA
>VMBQ01013657.1:0-15967 GCA_007657795.1 Dreissena rostriformis | reverse complement strand
GTATACAGATGGAAATTCCGATAAGCCACCTGTACAGTGCTTGTTGAACTTGTCTAATTCTGTTGACAGTTCCAAGGTCTCACGTAATTTTGCGTATGATACATTCAGTACAGAAATATCAGACGAATGCTTTATCATATTTCTCGTGTTTATTTGTAAAAATTGTTTTGTTCCACTCTATAAATGTATCTGTATTTCTAGATAACATTTAAGTATGTCATGCAAATAAATCTGAAAACATGTAATTTCAATGTATTGCTATGGTGATGGTTACCGTATATTCTATATGTTTAATTAAAATTGATCAGAAATTAATAGCATACTTTAATTTAATTATGATGTATGCATAAGATCATGCAGTGGTTCCGCAATGGTTACATTATTGAGATATTTTGANTGCAGTGGTTCCGCAATGGTTACATTATTGAGATATTTTGATGAACGTAATGACAAAATATAATTATTAATTATCCGTGAACGGAAGATAATACTATCTCAGTGATACGGGTAAGCATTTGTGGAATATCAAGGGTCATGTCAAATGTGTTCATATTTATAAAGTTAAATTGAATGAAATGAACACACCGTTCGACACATGCCAATGTTATAATTGTAATTGACATTGCCACATCATCTTGCATAAAGTAGTCATAAGTAACGACGGCTATGAAATAATAGCAAAATAACGCCTGGTTTTCGCATTAGATAAACACAAGAGGCGGTTATACCAACCTGGGGGGAACAGGGTGTACACAGTAAACAGGACCTTGGTGAGATCAGTATTTGTCTGATACAAATAACATCATGTTAATGTTCGCCAAGGACTCCGAATGGAAAAAGCTTGGTAGAGTAGATGCATGAATCCGTAAGAAGGCGCTGACATGTGTACGTATGAATCCAGTAAACTCTATTTAACGGTAGCATGAAATTGAATACTCGAATGTACTATATGTGAGCGTGTCTCAAAAATATGCGATTATATTGCCGTGGTTAACAACCTATTGAGTTATTCTATTGCAATTAGATTAAGTAATGTTTCATTTGTTACTTTTTTTTGGCAATGATATGATGTCAATGCGTCCAAAACAAGTGCTGTTTCAAGTTCTGGACAAAGTGTGAGATTCCTAATGCCTTTAAATTGGTTCAAATCCCAAATATTTATTATACATTTTATGTTTTGTTTTCGTGATTTATAAGGAAATATCGGTGATTTAACACTTGTATTTCACTGTTTTAGCCAGTGAAAATGAAATTGAAATTATCGATTACATTTGCTGTTTTATTGTGCAATGACGTTCGTTATTGTGACGTCATGACGTTAAGCTTGCATCTATTATCCAGCTAAACCCTTTTAAAACGTAATAATTGTGTAAAAAGTATATCATAAAACATGTTGTCCGTTTCGTTAAATTATCGATTTTAAACCACTCGTGACCACAGGAATAAATTATTTTCTGTTTGTTGCACCACTCGTGAAAACATTAATTAAAAAAAAAGACATATCATTGAAAAGAACAATATTTTGTGATATTCATGTCATGTAGGTTCCGAACGATTCATAATGTATTCCTCTGCAAATGGCATTTTTGAAGTTTACAGCAAACACATTGATATCATGTTTAAATGATATTTAAACTATAGATGTTTAGTGCTTCTTATAAGCATAAAACGTTACCTTCTAGTTCAGTAAGTGTGGAAATAATATTTGAACACAATTGAGCGAGCAAATACATGCCGTTAAGCGATGCGCAATTTGCAAGAGCAACAATTCAACAGTTCTTCGTAGCAATTTGAATGATCAGCAGTTTTGCAGTTTCATTGCATGAAGCAGACTGAGTACTTCACGAAGATCATATAAATTAATAGTATAATGTATGTCAAAGTCATGAACAAGCAAAGATAATTTGTGGTTGCAGACACATTCAGCCCGTATGAAACACAAACGCGTTGGAGCAGCTTGGCGTGCATTATACATTAAATGAATGTATTCAATGCTAAATAAATCCAAAAAAAAATCGCATGTTTTTTTTTGCGAAAGAATGTTAGCTGATACTTGTGGAATTTATGTAGCTAAAAATAAAAGAAAAATAAAAGAAAAACAAAGTAACTATCGTGGCAACATTCATAACTAACATATTAAATTAATTAGAAAGCGAAAGATAAACACTACACTTATTTTCAGGTAATCGATCTATAATAGTAAGTGTTTTACATCACGAGAATTCAAATGGAAGATAATTCGAATTACACGTACTTCAAAGCAAGCGCAGCATTACAAGTAATGTTATAGATTTATTATCGAATGAAATAATTTCTTATCATTCATTTCTATATGCTAAAGACAGATACATTTGAACTCCTACACGTAACATATTGTGCACATATTTAGACGTCATTCCGTGTAAATTAGTGTGTTGTGTCTCTGCTTATCGGTTTAAAACATATGTAAATGCATTTTTTCTTTCTTCAGTAGCATCATGTCATTTATTTGCACTACGAAATATTCAACAACTACATCGACCTGCATTTGATAATGTTTTCGTTTTGAAAACCTGTAATTTTTCTATCACGATTTCTTCTTCAAGTACAATAACAGTGCATACAGTATTTTAAGGGACGACCTTTTTCGCTGCGTCAATTTACAAAAGAAAGAACTAACAAGATACATAAGTAGCTGCAGACACAAACAGACCATAAGCCACATTATTTTGCCTTGCAAACTAATATTCGTGCAGAATTATTATAATAGAAATAATGCTCACCACACTCACACTACAAGAACAAGGGCGACAGACACGACTGCAACAACTACAGAGGTATATCCCTTCTGAGTGTTGTTGGTAAAGCCTTTGCACGTGTCGTCCTGAACAGACTACATAACCTTGCTGATTGAGTGTACCCAGAGTCAAAGTGCTGGATCCACTCAGAGAGATCAATCATGATCTTCTCTATCAGATCTGACCAAAGCGTTCGACCTTATAAGCAGGGATGGACTCTTTACGTTCTGGCGAAGATTGGCTGCGCACCAAGACTTCTGAGCGTGATCCAGTCGTTTCACAACAACATGAANCTGATTTTGCTTGCTCTTCAAACAAAGGTAAGAGAGCAGTAATATCTACGGGCTTTCTATCAACAACAGATTCTTCCAGTAAGCTTGCATGGTAGGCAGACCATGACATATGAACACCCTCATCCTGGTCTGAAGTCATCAAGTTGGTTCTCACATGTTCATTGGCATGAAAGATACTATTTTACATTTAGATATATACATACACAGAAATATACATAAACTGTTTCGTCATCTCAATGCAAATAAATGATCTCTGTTTTTGTTGTTGTTGTTTTATTAATTATACCTATAAAGTTTTAACCTGTTAAAAATCATATTTCTGTGTGATACATTTCTATTATGTTATGCTGTGATATGTCTATACATATTCTACTTGTATAGTTTTACATTTACTGTTTAAGATTTTTATCTGCTATACTGTGATATTTTATGAGAACTGTTATGTATAGTGCATTATATATACGTTCGAACATTTATTACCGGTACTTAGGATTTTAGTTTATTTAGTTATTACACTAACTTATTTAAATGTAGCTTACATATACTCAGATCGAATAGCAGCTGGGATATTTCCACAGGCAACTCTTGTCAGACTGTCAGAACTAGCAGGAATGTTGTGTTGTTTATTTGTAACACCAACTAGCGGGACACACCTGTAAACACTAGGTAACTGTTTAAGTCCAGTTTCTGTTGAGGCAGAACTTTCTATAGTATGAATATCTCTGTTCCATCCAGCACAATCAATGTGTGGGTGTTGAAAAATAGATATCCCTGTTCCGTGGAAAGATCCTTGGGCTGTCGTTGAACTGGGATTGTGGTCTTTATTGTCGACTGCTGAAGTTGTGAATATTCCAAGCTTCAGATTGGAAGGACATACACTATTCTACCGTTCATACAGTTCACAAACACTATTTCCAAGCTTTGTAGACAATTCTAGACGAGACTGACAAACCAACATTATGAAGTCTATCAACTAGACCCCGTTTACGCGTTTGTGCATGAACAAACATACCAACATGTATTGGTAGGGCACATTCACGATCTTTTGCATTGTGTATACCAGTACGGCAGTAGAGCCTTTTTTACGACGTATTGTTGAGTTAAGTTTTGATAAGTTGGGCAATTGTCATTTGTGCTTGTGTTTCAACAATGTTTTCAGACTGACTATTAATGTTTGTACCTCTAAGTAGCATTGCAATTAATGTTTGTAAAGAACAAAAAGTCGAATCCTCCTGGCAACCTTTCTTTAGAAAACCATTAAAANGATAAGCACTATTTTGTATGCTTTTTACGCATCCCAGGAGAAAAGGCTAAGCGCCTTCCATATGCGCTGCCTCCGACGCGTACCTGATATCTCATGGAGTGACTGCGTGACAAATAATGATGTGCTTGAGAGGGCCATGTGCATCGGATGGACAACGGCCCAATCCACAAAGACGTCTTGTATGGAGAGCTTGCCTCAGGCAAGAGATCAACTGGTCGTCCACATCTCCGCTACAATGACATCTGCAAACGCGACCTTAAATCCATTGATATAAATCCCAGCTTGCGCAGGGCAGATACAAGTTGAGACGTGCTGTGCATGTTGGACTGAAAATTGGAGCGGAAAGGATACGTCAGCTTTCCAATGACAGGCGCACGCGAAGAAAGAACAGACAGCTACTGCCGGTAATCTCATCGGCCTTTATTTGCGCAACATAAGGCGGCAGAGACTGGCATCCCCGAGTGGGTTTGCACAGCCGCTTTAAACGCTGCAAAATCAACACACCAGCACAAGACACCTGACGCTAAATGTATAAAAGTGACATTATAAGTGACATATAAAATCGTGACATTATCAAGGGATGCAAGTCCATCGTCTATCGAGACTAACGGACGTCAACAACAATGCTCACTGAATAATATTCAATTGTGCATATTTATCAAATTGTTGTTCTCATTAATCGTATAAAAATTAGACAATACTTTGCATGTTAAAGCATCGGACTAACAAAGAGCAATTGAACTACAATTTATTTCATAAGCCATAATATAATATAATAGTTCTAACGTTCTAAATGCTATACTTACTTACAACGATTTGCAGATATTAAAACGTACATTTAGCTGAATACATGGATAACAATATATATAACTTGTGTGCAATTAGTTACGTGTAGTCTGCAAATACGTATAATTTTAGTGATCAGAAGCTTTGGCCGGTCTGCCTACCGACTCGGATGTGCACATTGTATGTTTCGTTTTTCGCAAATAGTCCTTAATGATAAGAAGTAAAGCATTTTTCATTATTGTTTCCAAATCGAATTATACCAGTTTACAATATTATTATGATGACACTCTTTTTCAGATCTAATATTAAATTGTTTATGCATGTATTTTTTAAACAATTTATGTAAAGCATTGATTTTACATTTGGTAATTATGTGTTATTTAATGTTTTTTCGTGTTTTGAATCAAATTTAGGTTTTGTCTCTTACATCAGCCGAAAAGGTCTGATAACCACACATCAAATAAAGTTTAATTTGAGCTTTAAGCTCAATAACATCTGTTTAAATGTCCAACGCTTTGAACTGACCGTTTCAAGGTCAAGGTAGTGAACCCTGTTTTATTCATCGTGTGTGTTTGTTGTATGTTTGTTTGCCGTGTCTATATTTCTCACTGTTTGGCAATCGGTTTCTTGCCATTAAATAAAGGACCGCATGCTGTAAGATGTATCTCCTGCTGGTGTATTTTCATTTCGTGTACATTTATATTTATATAATTGCTTTTTAGAATATGTTTCATCAAACTATTTTCGTAGAACGTTATTCATTTGACGCCATAGAAAATGAAGAAGTTGGTAAACAAGAATCAACAGTAAACTTAGCATACTATGAAAGGCTTTATCTTTAGCCAATATTTACCTAGCCTCACAACTTTACCTTTTACTTTTTTATCAGCAGTTATTTCGCTTAATTCGATTATGTCAAATATCTTCAATCGCTGATATAAAAAACAACAGGTTACTGTCCTATATTTGAGTAGCATATCTATCGAAGCTTATTTTAAAAGAACAAGCCTCGTCCTTTTTTTCGTGCCGACCCTGATTTATTACAAAACGATAGGGCAGTATCCTGTTTTCTGTGAATCATACCTCTTCATGATTTTAAAAGATTTCATGAAATATACTCGATACGACGCTTGCTTTTCTATCGTGAATTATATGTTGTAGGACGTTTGACGTGTTTAGCATGACGTCATGAGCACTCGCGCTTACTTTTTTTTGCTTTTTGCATCTAAAATATATTACATGTTGGTATCAAATTGTTAATTTTGTTAAATCTGGTTCTATTTTTACCAAATAATGATGACTTTATAGTTGATTCAGAGTAATATGACTACTTAAAACATTGACTTATATATAACAAAAATTAAATCAGGCACCATTATATCAGGCATATATCAATCTAGTATCAAAGAATGATAAAACATAAGAATATATTACAAATTTAAATACTTGGTGCTAATAAAATATCCAAAATAAACAAACGAAAGATTATAGCATTCACGGGTATATTCAGATATTTTAAATTTCCAATTTTGAACAGTCTAAAGCGACTTTACGAAGTTAAGCCTGAAATCTTACAGATGTCCGGTGCATGTCAGATTTCTAATCAACATTAATAGTTACACAATATTTCATATTCAGAAACGCAGCATTCCGATCATTCTGCTACTGGTCTGTTGTCAGTGAGATAAAGTTGCCAGTTTATATCAGAATTTTAAATCGTTCATTATTTTATTAAAAAAAAATATGTTCAAGTAGTCTCAGAATTTACTTATTCTGAATGAAGTACATAGGCGAATTGAACGATGTGATTCATATACCAATAACCTTTCTGTATTGTTTGTGCATATTATTTTAGTGGTCTTTTGGTCAATTACCTAAAATATATGGTTTCCAGTAGTTAAGAAGTCGAAACCGCCTTCTTGCAATGGGTATTCAAATAAATATACTTTTTTTGTGTTTTTAAATGAACACTTTTTTAAACGCTTTCAAAACTTTATTGTATTTTCCATAACGACCACTTAATACCATTTGAACATGTTCATTAGTCTAGTTCAGCAATATTGTAAGATTTAATTACTGACGACCTATATTCAACAATTTTATTCGATTAAAAGCTGCCATAATCTACAGCACATTCAATCAAATCACACTTATTTGTAAGAATAAGGAATAAATAAAAATATTTGTGACAGGCTTATTAAGAGCCATTATAGAAAAATCTGTCAAACAACTTGCCTTTTTGTATCAGTAACCGTTCACCAAAAACAACACGGCGTATGTCGTCAAATGTGTACGCTTAAAATAAAAAAATACTAATTTTTATTTCACCTTATCAATTGTACGTGTGGAAAACGTGTGGAAAACCAGACTTACTGGGGCCTTTTAATCTTTTTCAAGTTATTTTTTCTTTGTTTTGATCCGATTCTGTTAATCATTAACTGCCGTTATACGTTATAATACACACATTTGTTTTTTTTCAAAAATTGCCTCTTTTACTGTATAAACACAATATTTGACGAGTAAAAAGTAAAATAAATACAACAAATGCCACCAGCACCACAGCTTCTGCATATCTGATTTTCGAAATGTTTTTAAATCAGGCACAATTTGTATGTACTTGTGATATATCATACCACAAGCTCAGCAAAATTACACATGTTGAAGACAAGCTTATCATGAATGAATATTTTTAAATCCATTCTACATTATTAAATGTTAGTGAACGTTTGTGTGATTGCGAAACATTTCCTCTTTAATATTCAATTTTCAACACGATAAAATGACGTTTTTTTCGAGATACTTTCATAAATACTTGTGGATGTTGCTTTTAAAAGCTTGTATTAAATGTCAATAACGTGAAACTTCGGCTTCTCCAGGAGAGAAACCTTATTATAGAACGTTGTCGTTTATTTATTGCAATTACGCAACGAACATAAAAACAATGAACAAAACTGCTGTCAACATCTTAGCCTAGTAATTACAAGGCATAAATGCGTTCAGTTTGTCACATTGACTATGCACCCGGTATATTCATTGATCTTATTCATTTGTCCTTAGAAAGACTTGAGAACTCGTTCTCAAATATAAAAAAATAACCCTGTTAAGCTGTCCCATTTGTGTGACTTATGTGGTTAATACATAAACAAAAGATGTAACATGTATGCAATCTTGTCCAAATTATGAAACAATAAACTCTGAATATATAATGCATTTCTCGCCTCGTTCAAGATATGTTCTCAGAAAGTCTTTGCATTATCTCGCAAAACAGGATTTGTATCGCAAACAATATATGTAAATTTAAGGTTTGGTCTACGAAAACATCAGAAAATAAATGTTTCAAAGGAACGTACACGTGAATGAAGTATATTATTTGGCAGGTAGTAGCAAAGTAGAACAATAAATAAAAATCGTCAAGCAAAATTATTACATAATTTTTTTTNTTTCAGCTTGTTCTGCTCCGATGCTTGTTCAGATAGTTATTGACCTTTAATGAATACGAAATGTTAAGGTATTTGGGAACCTAAAAGAAAACACATGTAACGTCTGCTGCTTGCACATAAGAAATGTTATCTTACCTCGTGCAGATTACTCGTTTTTCATTGGCTACGCAAGGTCACATGCTGACTGTGTATTGTGCATATTAGGTCAATAGCTTTTCATATAAGGCCTGTTACATTAAATTACTTCGTTGAAGTAAAAAAGGTGACGTCATTATTTACAGACTAGCTTACTTTTCATCAGTTATTATGTTTATGTAGGAGAAAGAATGCGTTAAGGTTAAGTACATTCGTAACAAGGCTTCTTACTAACCCCGCATGGTGTGATTCATGTTATTAACCTTATATTGGGTTGTTCGTACTTAAAACGTTTTCGAATGTGTTCTTATCAGCGTACAACATTCAAACGTTCATGGTTTCGAATGAAATGAAGCTTGTTTTATTTGGCATGTTACACTGGCAACGATCTGCGGATGACAAGGGTATATAAATTATACAGCATACTAACTTAAACAATATGTTCTCCAGAAACCACATGGCATAGAGATTTAATAGTATATGCCCTAGCGTCAAATCTGGCCACAATAAACGGGGTCAAATGATTTATAAAGTCTCTTATAAAAAATAACTTTAAATAATCTTTTTTTTTGTCTGAAACGACAATGTATTTATAGCAAAGCGGTCATCTACAACATGTTGAAAACGATGCGCTTTTGATAAAAATTAGCAAAACCACATTGGTAACATTTTTATAAAAATGCTGCTTATTTCAACAAGTGGTGTTGTGGGTGTTCTTCGATACAGTTTACAAGCACTTTTGTATATTTTATGGGGCCCAAGAAATCACGTAACCGATCGTCTTGGTACTTATTTTAATCTTCATGTAGACAATCATACAATCTAAATATTCATTTCAACGGCAGTTGTATTTTTTGAAGAAATTTCTTTTAATAATTTCATTGCATATTATTGTGATTTATTTTCAATATTAGAGCATAATTTCTGAACAATATAAGAACAATGAAAGTAAACATAATAAACTGCAAATACATTAAAATATAATTTTCCAGTTGTGTATTTCATTCCGACAGTAGCTGCTAAAATTGCTCTAATAAATGTATTGCATATCATTCAAATAAAAAGCTGATAGTACGAAACACATACATACACACAACCTTCAGGTCTAAGATACACAAGATAATTGCTTTTTCAATTAAGAAAATATAATGTTATAGTTGGCAAACTGTCTAGTTTTGTAACAATAATGTTATAATATAAGAAAAAAGAAACAAACACATCTTAATTGCTGGTACCTGTATGTGTTTTTTTTGTCTTTGATATAGGGTGGCATAATTCACAAACAAATACTGGGAACATAATTTTTACGAAAAGGGTTATTGTAATGAGTATATTTTATTTCCAGATAATGACATTATACAAATATATACATTGGTCCATACATACAAAATGGAAAAAGGGTTAGACCTGAAGTTCTTCAACATTATCGGGGGTCCTAGTAACTGCAAAGCTTTTATGTTCTTTCTATTAATGAAATTATCATATAAACTAGCGGTCAGGTAACATATTTCTATTTTATAATTAATTATATTATAATGTTAATCGAAATATAATTTGGAATAGATTATAATAATAATGCTTTTGATCCTTCGATGATAGCAATCATTTTCTTGTAACGGCGTTTGGATTGTAAAAACCAGGTATTTAGACAGAATAAATAATATTGCTTTCAATGCTGCAAATATATTTCTTCTAGAACCAATGATGAGGACTATTGACTGTGTGATTGTTTTCTTGCCGTTTTTTTATTGCACAACAGTTGAGAAGCGATTTTTATGACACTTTTTTATTAAATGTTGGTGAGTTTGTAACATATCTTAATTCCCATATTACAAATCTTTATTAGATGGTTTCTTTAAACGAATTCGGATAAGCCACAAATTGAAAATTTAACTGGAAAGAGTAGAAAAATCGCCGGCGACTGAGAATTCATAGCCAATTATAAATATGAAACTCATTTTTTTAATGCATGGACCACTCATTTCTAGCACTAGGTCCTTCATTGATAAATTACTGAAACAAAAAGACATAACAACCAGTAATATATAAAACACAAACACAACTTCATTAAACTGGGGTCACTGCTTAGGAACGGGTTTTGCATATTACGGATATAATTTTTAAAGGGATACCGGATAATATCCATTTGCCAAATCAATATTGTATGTAATAATTCGACATACATTTCAAACGTGGTCTCAACTTACCTTCAAATAATTAAAAGTGTCAATCAGTGTAGTGTTCTTTTCACACAGTACATATAAATTTAAGTAGAATCTGCCTTTGCATTTTTCTTGTTAGAATTCTATTTCATTATTACATAATAACTTATAAAACGCAAATAGTGTAACAAAAGCATAACTTATGTATTTCCTAGAATGGAAATTTATTAACTTAGTATAAAATGCCAAGGTCGTTTCTTCTGTGAAATATATTCATGGAAAGTGTGTAATCGTGGCACAAATATTTTTACACATATCACTCGTGGTTATTGCTTCGCTGAAGTGTCCTAAGAATAAATATGAAAGTACAACGGTCTTCAGATAATTAACTTACCCGTCATGCATTGGTCTAAAGTCACGCATGCACGTGTTAATGTCGTAGGAAAGAATGACGGCTAATTAATGTCTCACACATACACAATTAACGATACAGCATGTACCTTGCGAGCACTTATGAATACACGAGCCTTCAATGTTAATACTCGAAACGTGCTTTGATGTTTATTTTATATTTAAAAGCGACTTTTCTTGTGTAAGTAATACCGCTTTTGTTAACATATTGGCTAGCGTAATGAATGGTTATGTAAGCAAAATGTTAAACAAGAAAACGAAGCTTAATCGCTGTCACCATATTACATACTTTTACTGCCCTAATGAAACGATTTATAAAACATTTTATTTAGCAATACCTAGCTATGGTACATTTTTGTATAAATGACATAATTGTTTAAAAACCTATTCCTATAGAGAGAACGGCGTTGTGTACTTGAACAGGACCATACACTATTAGGGACAAATATTTTGAAGACCATTCCGTATTTAATATGCATTGTATCCATGCTAGTTTGTATCCCAACGCTGTCATTTATCCGGATAGCATAGGTTTCCCGTGAGAAATCGTCAATAGAATTGCATCACCGGACTCTTAAACATCCTCCCACGCTCCTGTACATGAATGAATAAGAAAGTAAATAACGAGTGTTTGCGTTGATTCAGCAATGAGAGCGTTTCTCCAGTGCGCATGACATCACTCTACGATCTTCTTACAATCCCAGTCATGATCACGCTGACTTCTGCCTCAATCCGATTGCTGGTAGGCGAATCGTGCAGGGGGGATTCTCTGGAATGTTACCTGGTTGAGTATATAAATCACGCCATATGACAGAAATTGCGTTTTCCTTCATTTCCCCGTCGTAGAGCGAACATGAAACAACATCAAACGATGCGACTTGGCGTTGATAGGAAAGTGTTGAAATAGTTAAACGCTTCATAGTTAATACTTTAAAAAAAAGGAAATTAGTTTACCGAAAAAAAAACAACTTATCATTGCTCAGCGCTACTTTTTTTCAGTTTATACTTGAATGCCATGAAGAAGCTTTTTGAATGATTATTTATTTTTATTTAAGTGATCGAATTATATTCATTGATACGGATAGTTTTGCTTCTGTTGAATAACAACAATCACAGCAAATGAAAAAAGATAAAACTCCGATTTAACAGCTGGCGTTTACTTAGTTGTTGGACGCACATTGGATTATTTTAACACAAGTAAGTAAACATGGTCTTGTGAGTTGCAAAACTTTACCATTGTTCACTGAACATGTGCATTAAATTTTATATAACGACATGATTTCAATACATATCTTAGCTAGTAGTTGAACTTTGTTTACTGATACAAATGTTTCTCAAATGAAATAAAAGCCAAAAATATATTAAAATATTAAGTAAATTATGTAGTAAATCCAAAGACGAAATCAGTGGGAAAGCTTATAACAAGTACATGTTTGTTGCAATTAAAACGTATAACCTCAACATAAATATGTTTTAGCTATACCACATGTTCTGGAATTGAAAATGACATGAACTTTTAAAACAAAACGTCACTGCAGACGATTTATTTTTAGTATAGCAGTCACTCATTAAACGAATAGGGAAAATTAACGTATTTCAAATGTACTAGATTGTGCTAATTCAAGCATTAGCTAGATAGGAACTTGTGGTATGACAGTAATCACACAATTATTGTCGAAACTATCAGCATATATTTCGTTATCAATAATTGAAATATAGTGTTTTTAGTGAACGAGTGTTCGGTCGATGCCATGCTATATGAAAATACCGAGCGTAATAACAATCGAATACAATTATTAAGTGTGGATATCATATCAGGTTTTTATATTGAATTGTAAAAATACAATAAAAGCTATATTATATTGCATTATATTTTATGGAGGCTAAACACTATTTGTATATTATACCAATATTTGCTATTTGTATATAAAATTACTTCTTTAGAAACGTTGATTTATTGATTTAATATCAATTCATTTTTCATCTGTTCAAGTAAGGAATCGATTGATTTATCCAACTTTGAGAATAAATTTGAAAGCTTGGATTTCAATAATGTTGAATTTGTACAAATCTTTTCGTTTGCATTATAGTGCATGCCTATAATAAATCATAGTAAATGGTAATACAAATGCGTAGTCGATATTATGGTATTTTAAATAAACTAAAGTAACACAATATTGTGTCAGTAAGATAAAACGTTCCTCATTTAACGAAATCAGGCACACAGAGTTATCAGGAATGTTGAAATTCCCAAAAATGTTGGGAATGAATTAGAGTAAGACAAGTGCATTTATGTTTTCTCATTTCGAAGACTAAATGTTACAACAGACGCGCATGTGTTAATTTAGACGTTTAAATATTTATTCCGTTATCCGGGTCTGTTCCATTTCAAAATCAATTGAATCTTAAGAACAGTTAAAGGAACAAATCACCTGCAAAACATATGTTTATGTGATTAACGCGTTCGTGAATACGAATCCTGAGTCTGTCTTTTGTTAGTCTGAGTCTGAGTCAAAGTCTGAGTTTTAGTTCAAGTTTGAGTTTATTATTGATGAATACGGCTCCTGATGATAAACTGTCACCTTGTTTTACTCACTGGTGTAGTATATATAATTCTTAAAACAAAATACAACGGTTCTGATTGTGGAGTTTATTGCTTTTACCATTTTGTAGCTTATATTTTTGCTAAGAAATGTTTTTCCATACAACTAGTTTTATTTTATCATAACAAGTAAAACTCTTCAAATGTATTGAATAATTTATGTTCATTTTTTATATATAGGATCTGGCATGAGTTGTCATAAAGGCGTGCTTACTAACGAATTTCTTGGACAAGTTTAATAAAATATGGTGTGATATGACAACGAGTGTCAGATCTTTTTATCACATGCTTTTAAACTAAATAAAATACTTCTTATTGACCAAACAAATGCTGATAGATCTAAAAGTTGTTTACTATCGTGACGTCATTTCGTGTTGACGACGTCATTTCACCAAAATAAAGCCATGCGATTGGTTAGTTATTGATTATGTAGCCAATGAAAACGCTTAAAATGTTGTATTACACATGTGTTATATAAAAAATGCGTAATGTCTGTATTGTGATAAAACTTTCGTTGTAAGAGTTTGTATAAGAAAATAATTTAGTGCTTTAACCTTTTTGATATCTTAAATGTGTTTTAATATTATTTCGTTTGGTTGCGTCAATAACGAAAAACGATTTAAGTTAATTCGTTAATATATTATAGCTAGTAGTATATTGTTAAGTGTTTAATCCCTATAATATGTTGCTACATTTTGGATAAATCCCTTTAGTATTGGTATTATTTAGCCTTGTGGAGCACACAGGTTATATATATCATTATATATTGTGTAGATGTTAGGTGAAATCAAACGCCATTTGATACATTCTGCTGTTATTTCACTTGATCTACATTGTTTTTTAAACGGCCTTTCGTATTTTGTAAATAGTAATTTCACATTGCATAGTACATGTATTTAAACATTTCAGTTTTTCGTTCAATTATTATTTAAGCTTGGTTCCAAAAATGATTTAGATAATAAATATAGTAAATATGCAGATCGTTTATTTATTTGAAAGTTAGTTTTTCAAAACCTCTTCAGACACTATAGATATAATTTCTGATTTATTATAATTATTTGAAAATTACCTGGGTTCTTTTTATAAGATCGCATGCCAAGCTCAAGTTATGGCAGAATTGTGTACAATAAAATAAATAGACGTATATTCCCGAAATAAAAACAGTGAATATGAAGGATATATTTAACATGCTATTAAGAAACCATAAGTACGAGTGACAGTGTTGACATATTCTCAATCGATTGTTTTTCGTGACGTAAATATACGCCTCTGTATTGAAAGACAAGTCTCAAGAATCTTATTAAACGTATCGTTCGTTCGTCTCTTGAAATTCGACAAGAGAAATCTTCGTTATATTTCGTCTATTGTATGAGCGTAAAGAAAACCTACTTGTCCGATTAAATGTAGACTGTGTCCATGATATGCTTTCTTTGTGTCGCACTTATCGAACAATGAAATACGAAGGATATGCCACATTAATTAATGTTCTTGTAATTTTATTTCGACAAATATATGTTTTCTTTATTGACCTAACATTAATGGATATAATATCGTTTTTTGATGAAAACTTAACTGTATTATTAATACGAATGCTAATCGTCTCATAAGTTAAGAATTTATACGCGAATTTATTTGATACAAAACAGATCTTAAACAAATGTCATGATGTTATCTAAACTGAATTGATAGATGGCTGCGACAAACGAAACTGTATTATCAATATGAATGCGTATCGTCTCATCAGTTAGGAAATGCTCTTTATTATTGCATTATGCCCTAGCTTCAAGACAGTTATACTTTTCAACGAAAGTGTATGCATTAAAGACGGAAAATACAATTAGAAAGTCATTGACTGTTTAAGTTTATTACAAATCAGCTTTGTAGATTTAAAGAGACCAAATAAGTATCACCAAGTGCCCAAATACAAAAACAAGTGTTCAATCTTTAAATGAAAGGTCATCGCATTGGACCAACTCCATCTTTGAACGCCAAACACCACATTTTAAAAGATACAGACGACACACAATAATACGAACTGAAACATATACAGATATTATAAGATTGTATGAGTATATGTTATTAGTATGTTATACACTA
>VMBQ01013656.1:0-16242 GCA_007657795.1 Dreissena rostriformis | reverse complement strand
GTAATTGGGTAAATATGAAACTGTTTATGTTAATTGAGATCTTTGATATTCAAATGTTTGATATTTCTTTTTCAGATTTATGGTACAATGTTTAATAACGTGACATTTATTTATTTGTAAAATCGTAATAGATTCAATGACATCAAT
Source organism: Dreissena rostriformis (assembly GCA_007657795.1). Classification (NCBI taxonomy): domain Eukaryota; kingdom Metazoa; phylum Mollusca; class Bivalvia; order Myida; family Dreissenidae; genus Dreissena; species Dreissena rostriformis. Next base: position 16,095 of record VMBQ01013656.1, on the reverse strand, counting down.
GTAAATTGTAATACAATTTACCAAATGATGTTGTTTTTTTTCTTATTATGGGAGATTAACCAACATATTACAGTTTTCATCATCGCAAACAAAGTAGGGACACGTTTTTGGGGCCAGTGAAACGCCCAATTGGGGCCTAGATTTTGCCAAAATAATCATTCTGACAAAGTCTCATCAAGATTGGATGAAAAATGTGGCCTTTAGAGTGGTAACAAGCTAAAAGTAGACAACACACTGCACGCAGACATTGGGTGATCACAATAGCTCACCATAAGCACTTACTGTTCAGGTGAGCTTAAGAGGCAATTAATAGAGGTGTCTCTTAAAAGTATCTGATGTTGAAAGACTTAACAATTCTTTTTTGAACAATTTGATACCTGCGATTTTGGACATCCTGTGACAAAAACTGTAAACGAATTTCTAACCAACTTCCATGCAAGCACTGTTAGTATTCTAAGTATTGTCAATCAAACCTCACCAACATGTCACCATAACCCTCTCCCGATCAGAAGCACAGTGAAAATTGCTATATGCAACCAGCATAAAACCAAAACAGCCTGCGAGTAACTCGCAGTCTGTTCAGGTTTTATGCTGTTTGCTTCTCATCAGTATCTTAGGGTTCGAAATGAAGGCTTTAGAACTTGACTCTAGTAAGACAGGTCGTACATTTAATTTGATTTTCTAAGGAACTACAAACACATCAAAGTGTTTATTTGAATGGGAATGCGTTTTTGACTGCCGACTCAAAAAAAATACAAAATTAGATTTTCATTGTTTCAAACATAAGAACTTTTCAATAACCTTTATTTAAAATTTGAGCGCCCAAATCCAAATAACAAAAAAGTTATTACAATTTGTGTACATAAAGTGCAACTGAAGGAAAGGGAAACATGAGAAACATCAAGCTGTTACTTTCAAATAATTTATTTACAAGTTAATGTAAATTTTCAATGTAAACAACTTCAAACCAACAAAAAAGTAATGGAATAACCCACCTGCAGATGACCAAACTGTGTGAAAGCCTTATCACAGACAGTACACTTGTAGGGCCGTTCCCCCGTGTGCGTGCGGATGTGGCGGGTGAGGTGGATGTTGGAGGTGAAGCGTTTCTTGCACGTCTCACACTCATACGGCTTCTCGCCGGTGTGCCCCCTCTTGTGCTTTGGGATCTGATTGCGGTACTTGAACTTCTTTCCACAGATGTCACATTCATAAGGTTTCTCACCTGAAATTAACAAATGTCTCATGAAAATCAGATGGTCTCATCAGCATTTGCAATTAAGGTCGATCATTCTAGTTTATATATTGGTCATTCTCTAAATGAATTTACATAACTTTTGTTTATGTCATTCAATTTTATTGCTTTTAAAATAACAAAAAGGCCATATGTGCAACATAAAATAAATTAGCAGTACAATCATATGTTAAATTAGCAGATCCACCACAGACAACCAAGGCTCCGATGGCTCACCTGTGTGTGTCCTCAGATGGGACATCATGTCATCTTTCCTACGGAAGCCCTTGTCACACAGGGCACATGTGTACGGCTTGATACCCGTGTGGATGCTGTGGTGAGCCACAAGGGCTGCCTTCAGGGTAAAACCTGTTAGAGCACAGCGGTAGCAGCAGTTGGAATACAAACACAACAATGTTTATCATGCAGGGCTTTTTTTTCTCTTGATTTGGGGAAAGGGCCTGGCCTTCCATTGTGGGAAAAAAATTATCGACGAACCTGAGAAATGGGAACATTTTTCCCAAACTAAGCATGAAATTTGCATAATTTTAAAGAAATTCTATTGAGGGAAGGGACCTTTCTTTTGGGGGAAGAGGCCTATATAAGGCCCTTGTTAAAGATGGAAAAAAAAGCCCCGTCAGGCATCAAAAAATCTATCCGTCTGCCCTTATGAAGTTTAAGCTTGGGCCGTTAAAGTATTTTTATATATTCGAGCTGCTGGGCAAACGATTTTTTTGGTTTTGAAATCTTATATCAAATGTTAAAATTCCAGCCATACCATAGACCATTCCAATAATAACAAGCAAATTCGTTGAATTGATATCCCCCACCAAATAAGATTTGTTTATGGATGGGTGTAGAACTAAAAGAAAATGTATAAGTGAAGGGTTGTGCATTTTGTAATTTTTTTTAAAAACTCATTTGTACCTGTGATGGGTTTCCGCTTATCTATATAAACACTCACACCAAGTATACTCATACCAAGTTTCAATGAAATCCGCCAAAGCACTTGCAAGATATGGCTCCGGACAGCTGTAAGCTTATAGTAAAAACCATATTTACAAGATACAAAGGGCCAAAACTCCGTTATTAACTGATAGTGTACAATGCCATTTGGCGAGCAACATCCTCTTACGCATATATATACTCATACAAAGTTTCAATGAAATCCGCCAAAGCACTTCCAAGATATGGCTCCGGACAGCTGTAAGCTTATAGTAGACAGAATTTTTTCAAGATACAAAGGGCCATAACTCCGTTATTAACAGATGGTGTACAATGCCATTTGGCGTGCATCATCCTCTTATCCATATATATACTCATACCAAGTTTCAATGAAATCCGCCAAAGCACTTCCAAGATATGGCTCCGGACACAAAAGTGCCTATAGTAAAAAGCATTTTTTCAAGATACAAAGGGCCATATCTCCGTTATTAACAGATGGTGTACAATGCAATTTGGCGTGCATCATCCTCCTATCCATATATATACTCATAACAAGTTTCAACGAAATCCGCCAAAGCACTTCCAAGATATGGCTCCGGACACAAAACTGACAAAAGTGCCAGCCGGACGGACGGAACGAAGGACGGACGGACAACACCAAAACAATATCCCTCGGCCTATGGCGGGGGATAACAATGATTCCAATATATTGTTACAATACCTACTGATGAATTTTGAATTTAATTTGCATAATAAGTAAAGCTAGTGTCACTATTATCGCCTAATCACCCTATGATTGTGTTGAAGACAGTTTGCTGTTTTTGTTATTCCCATTGTGTCAACCACGGTCTATTAAGCATATTATTCACTGGAGTTGTGTTGAGCAAACTGTGCAACAGACCCTAATGTGACCTAGAAGACGATATTATATAATGCGTAAGAAGCTCAAGTGCGAAGGTATTGCAGTGATTATAGTTCATGTTTTGTTTAGTGTTTCAACATAGGTCTGTTAATTTTTTATGTTTATATACTTTAACTTGCATCTTTTTTTCATAATAATTGTGTCAGTATAAGCAATTTTCAATACCATTTAGAATTAAAACATGTATAAGTTTAGATCTAGTTTACATTTATTGCCTTCCTGACAATCAAATATTCTAATAAATTGATGACCCNACAAGTCCCTTTAATATTGATATCGAAGCGGTGTACAAATATACCACACTGTCTAACCCTACACTGGTTCATTAGAAGGATACAGCACTTATTAAGGGCCCATTTCTGATTTTTGTATTTAAAACAATAACTGATAATATTTGCCTGACTTAAGTTTTGTTGTAATTTGCATACATATGTGATTCAATGAATTGCACAAATATGCTTTTAATATGTTGATTATGGAAAAGAAACTGTTGGCATTAATGAAAAAGTATTATTAGAAATGTATTAATCACATGTTTCTATTAAAAAAAAATCAGGTACCGTAACAATGATCGTCGGTTAACAAAATTTAAGCTCAATAGCAGAGAAAGATGGTTTAGTGGATATATTAGAAGCAGAATTTTAATCGGGAAAAAGTACGTGGAATTACGGCATTATGCCTACCGGTATGTCGGGACGACATCGAGTCATGTTGTACATCCGATATCGACACCGTATGTAAATTTAGAATATGGTTTTCAGAGAACTTGTATCAGTAGAATTGGTTGTGTGAAGTCCAATAGCACGAGAGGCGCAGCCTCGAATGAGATGCTACTTGACACAGCCAACGACGATGGAAACATTTATATCGGCCCAATCTCGGGTCAATATAAAACGTTTACTGGACTCAATCCCGCCTGTTTGTCGTTTTATTGTTCGGAAAAGCTGTCTAACCCAGATTTTCACAATACTTGACCGCCGTAATTGTCCAAACACAATCTTGAGAATATTTCCCGCTAATAGACTCGAATGACTCGAGTGGACTGTCTATTTTGCGTTGTTTATCGTAAACAAAATCCCAGTTTTGCTTGGGCTTGCGTGAAAATAAAGGGATGCAGCACTTCGTTTTACGGTGTTAACTGTGTTTTCAGCATGAAACTTATTTAACTCCAATGACAAGACTGTTGGGATACAACAATTTCACACTCAATTCTCGAAATACAGTTTGTTCGTGCCCCTTTATATTTGGCGCAATTTCCGCACGTGACGTTTATACTTAAAGGTTATGTTCTCATATTTAATAATGGCTACGATATTGCATTCTGTGCACTAGTATATTTTATATCAAATAAGTATTGTTGTTCCCTTTCGTGATATTTAAAAAAAAATATGTTTACTTGTTTTCAAAATTGACCTTGAAAGACGTATAAGTCAGTTTGCAGTCATGAAGTTGGTCCGGGAATCATCATTTCAACGCTATTGCGTATTCTTAGGCGAACTGGAATTGTATTTTGCCAGAAATGTCTTAAATGAAGATATTCTGTGTATATTACTATTATTATGCACACATGGCATTTCAATGATATATTCTCACTGCGTTTTCAACATTTATATATGATAAATACATTTCATAATTCATTAAATAACAATTATTCCACTTACTTGACCAATATATTGAGAACGATCGCGATGATTTCCGATACTATTAATAATTGAATCAAATAGCAAAAGCAAAGTGTGTTCGAAGATTACGCGTATAAATATTTGAAATATGTATGAATGAATCGCGTTTGGCCTGTTAACTTGTATGCTTTAATTTTAAATTCTATGTCTTATCTATAGATATATGTTCAAAAGTATCTAAAACTGATTATCTTTCACCAACATAATCCACACCGTATAGTATCTTTTTTTTAAAGATTTTTATTGTTAAATTTCCACCGTTATTCTACAGAATGTTTTGCTAAAAACATAAATTTTTCACAAACACGACTTCAATAGGGCAAATAATATGGCAACAAAATGAAATACCAATAAAAAGAACAATCCCAAGATCTGACTTCTTTTGTTTAGTTGTATGTACCGGTTAACGTTAATAAACTAGTGCGAAGTCTAATTAAGCAATAAAACATGTGCGGATGGTCTTATTACACGTACCACTCGTCATTCTATAAACACAAATCGTGCGCTTTAAAATCTACAAAAATAACGATAATAGTATTGTGCTTAATGTACTTTCCACAATTTGGATTGACGATCTAATTTATATGCTAGGATTGCATCTGAACGTACATTGTCTTCCAAACGGCCGACAGATCTGTCAAACGGACTTATCAACGCTGCTTTTTTTATGCCAAGTCGAACGTATGGTCTACTTAGAAACGGCCCCGAACGAGGTCTCCGGAGTATAGGGCCGCTTGCGCATAACTGTGCATTAGTTATTTTCTATTGAACTGCGTCGATTCTGAGGTCTGAAGTGTTTCTGCGCTGGACAGTTTGGACCGAATGGACGTTCGCACCGACTGGGTCGGGTTGTAACTGTGCACCTGCAGGGAGGTGGCGAATACCCCCATCCGGTACATGCCGGGGTTGACTGCTGGCACATCGTTCGATGTTTTCAAACAGCCAAACACTTCATCCATGACTCGCGTTACTTGTTGCTGGAAAAGATCAATGTAAGTGATAGTGAAAATCAATTTGTAACTTGCGTAAATTTATTTAATTTGAAACCGGATTCACACCAAATGTATATCTCGCATATGACTGCAATTTTACTACGTAAAATAAACATGTAGTAGGTTGAGGTATAAGGAGCACTTAAACTGTCTTGCTATATGAGCTAACTTGTATTGCAAAGTGGTAGAGCGTCTGCCTTGGAGCAGGGATGTCCCGGGTTCGATCGCGATTGTGACCGGGGATTTTTTTCTCGCTGGGTTAAATGCAAATATGCTTTACAAGAAAACTATTTACCATGACATATCGCGTTGAGACTTGTGCTTTATTTGACAGCACTGGCCGTTTCTTCAATACTGGAGTACGCTTCGGCAGAGGCACGGCGGAATTGACGCAAGTGGTTTTCGCGCTCTCTATCACTTCATTTGCGGGTAGCTTAACACTCTGTTTTGGGTACCAGCGGTGCTCGTTATTCGATGACGTCAACAGCCCGGAACAATTTGGGCTTCCGCATGCGCTCAATAGCAAAGCGTCGTTGGGGAGGGGCCGCGTGTCAACAGACTCGAGTATTCGCTTGTAGGTATACTCCTCTCTGAAGAAAAGGGACATCGAAACCGAACTCAGATTTTATGATTAGTTTAAAACCTATTTATTTTACATCGATTGAATCGAAAGGCTTACGAGATATTTTCAAGTTTCTGACAGCGTATCTTGAGTAACAGTCGAATCGGCAAAAGTTTTAACGCTCCAACTGGGAATCGCATTTTCATTATCTATTAGAACTTCCGGTAATCACGTGACATAATAATCACGAAATTCGTATGTTATACATGAAATATTTTGACATGAGCGCGTGACTGTATACTCGTGAACACATCGAAGCTGTTTCAAGTTATACTATTAAAAAATAAAGACAACGAAAATAAGTCCATTTCCAGTTGGCTGTGTTTAACCTTTGTTCGAACAAAGCTTATTGATAATGTAGATTTAATACGGTCACTAAAGAAAGGACGCACACGAATCTAATGTATGTCAAGCATTGTTTAAATATGATAATATATTCGCGACTTTCTGTATACGTGTATGAGTCACTGCTTGTTTCAATCATATTGTTATTAATCTTGTATTTTAATAAAACCACACACACGCACGCACGCACGCACGCACGCACGCACGCACGCACACACACACACACACACACACACACACACACAGAGAGAGAAAAAGAACAACAAACAATAAAATGACCTAACCTATATTGCTCCATATAACTGCAGGAACGCCTAAAATGTGTGAAGCGGTTAATGGCCGGCTTGTTAGGTTCCGCTGATCCCAGACGGCGGGAGTTGCTTCGAGCAAGGCGTTTCGGTGACGCCCCAAGCTGGTCCTTGGGAGGGATCCGCAGAGAGCTAGTGAAGTTCTTCACGTTCGGGGATATTATGCGAAAGTTGTCAAAGCGACTGGTTCGTCCGGACACCCCATCGAGACCGGCATGATCCGCACGGAGGCGCTTGTACGCGCTTGCTGAATGCGCTCTCTCGCAGACGCCCCAAGCACACAGTTCGTCCTGGAAAAAGTATGTTCAACACACATGTTACACAGTCAGGACTTTTGCCTCCAACCGTTGACGCCAATCAAAATGTCTTTACAACGAGTTACTACGTCGTGTCCACTACTTACAAAGTCGTTCCACAAGTTACTTACTCGTTGAGTTGTGGGAATGAGATAACTAACTAGTGGATGCTAGTTAGCATGACGATGTAATTAACTATATTATAAGTCGGGTAAACAAGTAAATAAGTCACGAAAACGACATAAATGAATTAATATTAAACAAGTGGTAAATGACATTTTAAAAGTAAAAACATCTGTTAAATAAGCCCCTTTGATCATTACGCTCACACTCAATTCGAAAGTAATACGCATAAAGCCGTTACTCACGTTCTGGCTCGCGCTCCGTTGAATTCCTAACGCCGACGCACTGNAAGTCTAAGCAGTTTTTGTGATGTATGTGTAATAAGTGTGTCTTCTGACCTTGCTTTTTACTTGGAACCATTCTTGATCGGCTTAGAAATCATAAGAACAAATGTTTTGATAAGTTTCATGCTGATTGGACAAAAAAAACATGTGGCTTCTAAAGTTATCAAAAGGTTTGACTAAAGCAATAAAAGGAAAACTTCCCCATCCACTTAAAGCCATGTATTTCAAAAGACCGGAACCATTTTTTAACTCGGCTCAAGATATTATTATAAAAGTTCTGAGCAAGAATCATAAAGATTGGACAATGTGACTGCTAAGGGTGTTCACAAGGTTTCACAAAAGCCATATAAGGAATATTGCCCCACACCCTGGCAACACAGTTTTCCAATAATCCTAAAGCATTTTTTAACTCAGCCAAGATATTATTACAACAAAGATTCTCAGTAAGATTCATAAAGATTGGACAAAACTTGCAACTTTAAGAAAGTTCACAGGGAATCACTATTGTCATATAAAGAAAACTGCACCGCACCCTAGCGGCCATGTTTTTCAATAGAACAGAACCATTTCTTAAATTAGCGGAGATAAGAATCATAAAAATTTGACACAAAATGAGACTTCTAGAGTGTTCACAAGGTTTTACTGTAGCCATATAACAAAAACTGCTGCGCCCTCTGGTGGCCTTTTTTTCAAAGAACCGGAACCATTTTTGAACTTGGTTGAGATATCATTAGAACAATGAGTATTGGACACAAAATGTGACTTCTAGAGTGTTCACAAGCTTTTTATTCAATTTTCCCAAGTGACCTAATTTTTTACCTCATGTGATCCAGTTGTGGACTTGGCCAAGATATCATTGGGACAAATGTTGTGACCAAGTGATTTTAAGATTGGACAATAAATGAGGCCTCAAAAATGTTCACAAGGTAAATATTGACGATGCACAATTCATTACACTACTAACAAAAGGCAATCACAAAAGCTCACCATGGGCATGTTTTGCTCAGCTGAGCTAAAATCACTCTGGTATGCATATGCAAATGGTTGACAACACAATTGCCACATACACGCACTTAGTGTTATCCCTGATGAACATTAAGTTGGCCAAGAACAGATTCCAGCAAGCAAAGCACAGGTAGTGGCCTAGCGACCAGGAGGTCATGGGTTCCACCCCCACTGTGGGAACGTACTTTAGATCTCCCCAAAAGACACCAAGTACTGGTTCTACCAAGGAAATGTACTTGACAGTGATTCAATAACCCTTAGGCTTTTGATGCAATCGTGTTTAACTGTAAACTAATGGCCTACTTGTTCCTCTAGGCGTGACTTTTCTTGTCATGTCAGCACTTGGGTTGGTAAACACGAGCCCCTGGTCCAAGGTCATCCCCTCTGGCAGGGTGATCTCTTGAATGATCAGGTGTGAGGACCCCTCCTCGTCATTCAGGTCCATGACAGAGCTAGGGATCCCTGAGAGGGCCTTCCCTCTCGACTTGGAGTATAGGGTGATCACCTGGGGCTGGCCCCGCATGCCCGAGTTGGAAACCACCCCCATCTCCTCCCCTATGCTGTCCACTTCCTCGACTTGGGTTGAATGCTGTTGAGGATAACATACCCTTAACACTTCACCACTCAGATACGCACTGTGACGCGTTTTGAGTCCCTTAGAAAATCAAATTAACTTCAAGAGTTACACCTTTCTTACTATATGTAGATTCAAAATTTAAAAACTTTATTTCTAACTCTAAGATACTGATCAGCAGCAAACAGCATAAAATCTGGACAGACTGCGAGTTACTCTCAGGCTGTTCTGGTTGTATGCTGTTCGCATAAAGCCATTTTCATTTTGCTGTTGAAGAAAACATACCATTAAGGGGCTGAAGGATTATTAATCTCAAAACTGCCATAGTTGTATGTTGAAGGGGAGAACATACCATAAGGAACTGAAGGAATATGAACCTTAGGTCAAATATAGTAGCATGTTTTTGAGATTAACATAACAATGGGGATAGGGCCAAGGTAAACAAAATGTAACAGGGATCTGAATAGGAGAAGCGTTATCTGTGACTTAATTGTGCTTTTTTCCCCGAAGTTCTAATAATCAATCATTCATTCAGCACATTTTACAAGAGGTATGTTCTTAATTTAAAGAATAATTTGATGTAATACTGTAGGTTTCTCTATACCATTGTCCATAGCAAATACAAATATGTAGGTCAGACTGTATTAACAAGAAAATTGACATACAAAAATAGAAAAAACATTGACATTCTAGTGTGACCTCAACCTCGATACCCGACAGATGGGGTTTCCTCCAGGTACTCAGTTGTGACCCCCCCACAGCACATGACCAAAACTGAACATATTTCATTAAAATCAATAAATGACAGGAAATGGTGGCTTTAATTCAGATTTTGTCAATTTTTTTTAGAGTCTAGTTAGATAATAAAGTGAAATGCTGAGACACACGCCAGGTCCTAACATAAAGCACCCTCAGGCCTGGATGGACCTCATAAACTTCGAAATACACGATGACTGTGCAATAATATTGCATAAATGCAAGCAGGTATTAAAATTCATAATATTACATAATTACTGTTGATACTTAGTTGAAGTAATTAATCATGAACCTAAATGAAGCCCACCTGCCCTTCCAAGTGCATAGTGTCATCCCCCTGCATGCCCCCTTCATTGTCATCAACCTCACATCTGGACACTGTAATACAAAGGAACTCTTAGCTTTACAGTACAAATGAAAGTCAAACTTCAGGACATACATATTTTCTATAGACCAATATTATTTTTTCCATTATTGTAAAAGTGCTAATGAACAACTTGAAATAGGAGTCTAACAAGAGCTGTTGTAAACAAGAGATGTGTTTGTCAGAAACACAATGCCCCCTATTGCGCCGCTTTGAAATTATTTTTTTTACCTTTGACCAGCTCCATGAGATTCACATGCATGCCAAATATCAAGTTGCTATGATCAATATTGCAAAGGTTATTACAAAACTTTAACCTAGGTTAAAGTTTTAAGACAGACAGACAGAAAGAAAGACGCACACAATGACGAACAGACAGGCCAAAAACCAATTTACCCCCTTTTTTTAAAAAGGGGGCATAAAAATAGCCTCAACTAGACTTTTCTAAGTGCAATAGGGGGCATAATTCAGCTTAAAGGCTGGTCACAGTCAAAGGTTTAAACTGCATGTATTGACTGATGTACAAAAGCTAAGTGCTCAGGTGAGCTAACAAGTGCACATTTTGATGAATTAGTCGTGAGTATGGGTTACATATATATTTTTCCCAGACATCTCTTTTACCTTGTTTTATCAGCGTCCAATTGTTGATCTGGAACAAAGCTTCAATGGCTGCCTCTTGATCAGGGGTCACTTGCAGGGCCAGCAGGTGGTTACCATCTCCGGCATCTTCTTCCCTGCTCACTGGATGAAATAATGTAAGGATTTAATATTTAAAACAAGAGATGTATTTGTCAGAAACACAATTCCTCCTAATGCGCCGCATTGATTTAAAAAAACAAAAAAACTTTGACCTTGAAGGATGACCTTGACCTTCACCACTCAAAATGTGCAGCTCCATGAGATGCACATGCATGCCAAACATTAAGTTGCTATCTTTAATAATGCAAANGGGGGTAAAAATACAATACATAAATAAACTATAAAAATGAAACTTTAGTAAAAGTGCTTGATACCAACATGACAAGTGCTCAAATTCCCAACTTCTTGATTTTCATATAAAGATAATGCTATCTTGCAGAATTATCTTTTTTTAGTTTATTGTGATTTTTTTTTAAATTCTTAATGGAAACATATGTAGTATGGGCTAAGGGAATTTTAAGCACTTATATTAATAATTCATATTCAAATATGTATAATGCATTCTTTAATCATATTCTGACCTATGACATGCTTATGTCAGAATCTTAGATAAAAACATTTAGTTTTTTGTTCAAATCTGAATCAAATGTCCAAAATCATCATTTCATATGCTAGTAAAGAATCTATTTGAGTACACCATAAGATACTAACGTTGTACATTAACTACACACTGTACAGTTAATTGGCCTGTTTGACACTACTCATACCTTTAATGAGTTGCCAACTGTTTATCTGAAAGAAAGTGTCCAAAGCCGACTCCTGCTCATCAGTGACAAACAGTGTCAGCGTGTTGCCTTCCACGTACGTGTTGCAGTCTTCAGTCTCAACAGCTGCCAGGTCACAGAGATCTGAAACTTGGAACAAGATAATCAGTCAATATTGCCAATACTAACCATATGTCACCATGAAATTACAATTTACTAATAGGTACCCATCATTACATGCATATTTAACAAAAAATACTTTGTATTACTATACATCACACTTTTGATCAGATGATCAGAACTACAATAATAAACTGGTAAATTGATGATTCATGAAACTATGCAGCTCCTTTTCACTGAATAAATCATATTGATGGTTCTATCAAATGCATGCTTAACTATTGATCATAACAAGTAAAAACAACAAGCAAATTCGTTGAATTGATATCCCCCGCCAAACTAGAGCTTTGTCACAGACGTGACGTATACCCCCACATGCTGCATTGACACAGAATAGATACAAAGGGCCATAACTCCGTTATTAACAGATGGTGTACAATGCAATTTGGTATGCATCATCCTCTTATCCATATATATACTCATACCAAATTTCAATGAAATCCGCCAAAGCACTTCCAAGATATGGCTCCGGACAAAAAAGTGCCGGCCGGCCAGACGGAAGGACGGACAACGCGAAAACAATATCCCTTCGCCTTTGGCGGGGGATAATAATTATTCATACCTTCATCACCAATATTCATTTCATTCGCTTCTAAACTTCCATCAGCATTTTCCATATTTTCTGATGACATAGCCAAAATTGTTCCACTTTCCATGATTTGTTAACCTGCAAAACATAAAATGAATGCATAAAACTTTCAGATGATTTTCCCAGTGAAAAAATGTGCATTTAATGAGGATGTTGCCAGTGTTTCAAAATTATGTTATTTTAAAACTAGCCGATCATGTGGAATAACATCAAACGCTTTAGTTTACTGAAGCCAAGCAGAATAGCATCAATCTGCGATCCTTCATTTAGTTCCAATGAGGTCCGGAAGAAGGAAAATTTGCTGGCGGTTGGTGGACTGCTCTTTTATGAATCAATGTTGCTCAAAGCTTATAGGATGTGCTGGTTTAGATGACCCATGATCTGGCTATGGTCAATAATTGAATGAGATCTTATTTATTATCTAGGACCTTGCAGCAACACAGGTCTGGGAAACAGGCCTGTAATTCGCTGGGATGCTGCAGTTGAGCTATTTGAAGATTGGATGTACTTGACTTGTCTCCATAGGGGACTTTTTCTTGAAGCATAGTCTTCTTTACTGATGCCAATTTGTTTGAGTAGTTCTTCAATAAACTTGTTGTCAGAAACTGCGGCTTTCTGGTCTGACAGATGGTGGCCTTTATTTTTGGATCATTTAAGGTGACGCCCTTGAGATTTCAGGGGTAAGGTCCCACTGCTTTCACAATGCTTTTCTTTTTTGCATAACGGTCAGCGACAATGTCAGGATCAATTCGGTATGTGTCTCATCCTATTCCTAGAACTGTTCCATGTCTTAGTCTTTATCAAAATCTTGCATTCTTGAAAGCTCTTTGCACCTAGAAAGTTGCTTAACCTTTTTCAGGCCCGTGGCTGCTTAAAGTGTGTTGATGAATTTCTTTGATGGGACATGCTTCTTAGCAATGGTGATAAAGGCCATGAGGAAAAGGACATTGGTTTATGAAATTATGTGCTGTAGCAAGTCAGAGATAAAGTTCTGAGTAACAGAACAAAGCATTATGTCTCTCCTTTCCTGCACAATAGGATCTTTCTGGGTACGTAATTGGTTTTGCATGAAGGTGATCAAACATTATTCTTGTTTCACGCCTGAGAGTAGAATGCAAAAAAAGGAGGCTCATTGCTGTCTCACTTGAATAGAACTTCAACTTCAATGGAATACTCTTCATCTAGAAAATTTGAGAACTTGAAGTTATCACGAGCACAAAAACTGTGGTCACGTTCAAGCTCCATTGTTATAACCAAATTTCCTAAAATGACAATGAAAAAGGACCGAGCACACGTCTAAAACTAAAGTGAAAGTAACAAAATAAATTGTAATGAATTCTCATTCGGCATTCAATGACTTTTTCAAAGAAATCAAAGATGTTCCAAAGCCTTGACAATTGGCGGAACACCTCGGTCAAGGCTAGCAGACGCTTACTAATTTACCAGCTGGTTTACTGTCATGTTACACGCATCTTTGTTGAATAAATGATGTTCAAAAATATCTAAAGTATACCTATGAATTGTACGGTATTTTCTTCGGTTATTTATTTTGCAAATGGCTACCATTTGACTTCTATCCAGGATGCTTTTAATGCGCATGCGCATGTTTTTACGTGATCAAACACAGAGCTTGAACACAGAGCTTTCAGGTCCCCACATACAGGCAGTTGTGAAGAAGCATCGGAACCTGTAACTAAACTTTGACTCACACACGAACATAGACCTTAATACAGACGACATTTTTACTACATGATTATAAAAAAAAATGCTTCTTTTAAAAAGTTATTGTATTGCCAATTTGGGACACAAAAAGACTGTACATAGCTTATTTAACTGCCCACTGGTTATTTATATAAAAGATGCAATGCTAAGTAAGAGTATATAATTGATGATAGAACATATATAACTTCATTAGCATGCTGTTTAATAGACACAAAGTCAATTTTTTTGTTATTAAGTCAACAGACTATATACTTTTGTATTACAAAATTACAACCCTTTAAAACAACCATAGGCGGCTTCAGCTAGACTTGGGCGGAAACAGCGTGCGCCCTCTCCCCCAAAACATGCTGAGGTTCAACTTTTTTCAAACACGCAAACATATTTTAAATAAAAATTCATTGATAAATGGAGTTGTGACGAAATTTAATTTACTGTTAGTAATAAAAATTAATAAGTTTTTTATGAAGTTAATAAATTTCACTAAATTGATTCTTTTTCTGGATACAACAACAGTTTTACATAATACAATTGCAAAATAACGGGAAAATGATGTCTGCACCAAAGCGAAAAAATGCTTCTGAACCAGATCAATTAATGGAAGTTTCGTTTGACTCGCAAAAGACAGCGAAAGTCATATCAAACACAGTGATTAATACTTGTGTTATACAATGTTGTATTGGATATTAAATCAATGATGAATGGACAATGTTTCGTTGAATAGTATGTTTCGCACATAAAGCATTCGCTCACAATCAAATCAAATAAAGGACATATCAATTAAAGTAATCCTTTATCTGTTTTGAATGCAAATCAGTCTAAACAAATCCCTAGTCCTTGCTAAATGAAATTGCCTTTTTCGGTAGTGCTTTATTGTTGTTTGAGTCGTGTGTGCATTGTTTAAGGAATCTAAATAAAATGCTCATATAGATTTTCTTGAAGTGACCGTCCGTTGATCCCTAACAAACATGCCTTTATCGACCTGATGTCGGCTGAATGATTTTATTACCATAGGTGTTTGCTGACAAAGGCAGATATCGTCTCGTGTTGTTGTATTTAAAGGGGCTTGTTCACAGATTTTGGCATGTTTTGAAGTTTGTAATTAAATGCTTTAAATTGATAAATATAAACATCAGAACTAAAGAGCTACAATATAAAAGCAAGAATAAAAGAAAAAATGAAAATAAAAGAGAAAAAAAGTTAACCTCACTAGGGCTCGAACCACTGACACATGGAGTCAAAGCCAAGCGCCGAAACCACTCAGCCATCCGTCGTCACGTGTGTAAGTGTGTAATTCAGTGTTTATGTTCGGGTCGTCGTTGAGTCTTTACGACGACCATTATGTGCGGACATGGGGTCCGTTTCATCAAAGATCGTACAACAATCTTAATTTACGACTGAAATTTAACAACTGAATATATACACGCTGTTGATAAAAAGCTCCGCAAGATATATACCATGAGTAAGACAATGATAAAATAAATAATTTCACTGGAACTTAGCAAAAATATGCTTCAGTCTTTTTGAATAATGTTTCTTTGAAATTCGTATCGTATTCTAAATTTGTCGAACGATGTTTGATGAAACGGCCCCCAGACCATCCGTCTTCATATGGGTTGCAATTTATTTTATACGTTGTATAACTATCCACGTGTTGTAACAAAATATAACGATAACACAAGAAGTCGACATTTTTAGATAGTTTCGCTTCTGAGACGCTTTATAATTTTATCAATTTCTTACGATGATTTT